>WAAE01000070.1:0-15133 GCA_013400495.1 Nicator chloris
CACTATTTCAAATCCTAGACCTCTTGCATCAATTTAGATCAGAAAAACGGGTAGTTTTAGAGGACTGTCTTCTGTCTCTGTACCAATTCATTTTCACTTCAGTACCTCAATTAGAATAAAGTGGATCTTTGCCCTGGCAGATTTAACAAAACAGTTAAGACTGACAGAGAAAGGGAATGAACCTACCTTCAGGTCATTGGTCTGGAATGATATTCAGGAATTGTCTGAGCACTCCCCAGGATTTAAATGCCTCTGTTTGTCTTCTGCTCGTTGTTCTTTCTCCTATTGATGTTCTTGTCAGATAGTTTGGGGCCTTTCTTTTTTTTTTTTTTAAATGCACTATTGGCGTGCCTTCAGGTCTGTCTGCCCATCTCTTCTTTTCCAGTGTCTGTTTCACTAATCTCCATTAGTGAAATTGCTGGCTGGCTCATCTTGAAAAATTTTGCTTCTGTTTTTTTGTTTCTGCACACTTTTGTAAAAAATCTCATGACCATGTAGAATTACAGAACTCTGATTTACTCTGCCATTCTTCAGTCAAGCATTTCTTCTTGGCAAGATGATCTCTGAGGTCCTTCATGCCTCACTGCCTTTAGACTCCATTATAGAATCTATCTTGAGTCCTCTCTTTCCACAAGGGACACTAATTTACCATTGAAAGAATCTGTCCAGATCTAGGAAGATCTCCCCACTTTTCTATTTTCTTACTGTCACTCTGTTCTACATTTCCTGATAATGACACTGAAGATTTAGTCCTTTTTTAATCTTAAACTTTTTCTTCAGTTTTAGCAACAATTTTTTGCCTCTTTCCCTCCATCTTTCTCTGTTCATTACTCTCTTTCTCGTCTGTCACAACCCCTCGTCCTTTTTAATCTTCACCATCCTTACAAATACAAATATAAAAATTACATCTTCCTCTTTCAAAATAGGGTATTCCATTCCTTCCACTGCTGATTTATCTATCAGCAATCTTTAAGGTTTTTCACCCTCAATTTCCCACTGACTAGAAACTTTGGGGTATTTTCATACTCCTTAAACTATGCTTATATTGAAGTTTAGTCATGAAAGTGTCAGTCAGTGACTAATACGGCTCACTTTGAAGGATAGTCCAAGCTGCAATGGGACAGGGTGTCAGCTGCTTTAAATTCCTCTTCCAGATTGTGTTTGCTTTTCATCTCATGATTCTAGGAAGTAAAGACACAGGACAGGGGCTTGACTTTGGTGTCTACTTGCTCTGTCACTCTCTCTTTTTCCCTTTCTTTCTTTGTTTTCCTTGAAAGTTGACCAAGATCCAATGGGATGTTTGGAGAGCAGCTAACATCACTTGCTTAAAAACAATTCAGGAGTTATGTTCTCAAATACCCTGACTCTAGCAAGCACCTAAGGTTCAGATCCCCTGCATCACAGGCAAATAAAATCACAGTATCATGGCATTAGAGGCACGTTGGTTGGAAGGAGCCCTGCAGGACATCAAGTGCAATCTCTCATGTGGAACGGGACAAATGCCAGCAGCAGATCAAGTTAGCCGTGCTGTGGTCTGGTGGAGTCTCCAAGATCTCCAGGGATGAAATTTTCTTCATACATGTATGAATGATCTTGACAGATCTTTGCTGGACCCTGCTCTGTTTCTCTACACCTGTCCTGAACTGGGGAAAGCTCAAAATTTGGTAGATTATGCCAACATAGCCCCACAGGCACTGTATAAAGGACAGTCATAAATTCCCATGACATTCTGGCCTTGACTTCCTGATGTTTCAGTTTTCCTTATTTGTGGTGAGAGTTCACTGTCATCCTATTTTCAGTCTTGCATTCATTAAAACCCCTACATATTTTCCACCAGGGCTTGGACTGACATGTGTCCTCTTTCTGCCCCAGGTACAGAACTTGCTGCTTCTCCATGTTGAACTTTTTGGGTTTTCAATTTGTCAGTGTCAATAGGCCTCAAGTTTGTCAATATCCTTGGACTGAAGCTCTGTGTTTACCATGTCAGCTACTCCTCATTGTTAAGCACCACCCACAGGTTTCTTGAATGTGGACTGAGCCAGTGTACCAACAAGCTTCCTTCCCAGCCCCTTCCCTTGCCCCTCATGCTGTCTGACACCTCACCTCAAAATACAAATTCACTATCTGAAGTCACAGCAGCTGGGGGTGCATCTATTCTTACCTGAACTATTTTTTTCCTGTTGAGTAGCCCTATGCATATCCCCATGGATCATTTAGCTTGTGCTTTGAAGAAGAGGTATATCAGAGCCTCAGTCACATTTTGAAGGAGAATTTAAATTTCATCCAGATTTAGACATTTCAAATTATATGCCTAATCTAGTGTCTGTTGCTAATCCTTATAGCCCAGAGTGGCAAGCTTTTATAAAGCAAAATAATCCTACATGGTATTTCTTATATGCTGTTTTGTGTCTTATTTCTATGCTTTTTTTTTTGTACTTATGGGATGCATTTAGTTTACATACTAATAATGGAGATTGAGCTGGAATTACAGAACAATAAATATGTTCAGTAAGAACCCTACCATATAGCAGATAACTACATACAGATCTTTTTTCCCCCTTTTAGCTTCTCATCTTATTTTTAGATTTTCCTAACTGGTCTGCTGGCAAGTCAGCTGTTAGATTGGGAAGGTACAACCAGTAAAACTCAGCTAAATATAGTTGTTACTGCATCATAAGTCTTTGAAATAATATGCAAAATAAAAAATAGGAAACTAAATAAGAATTCATTAACTGGAAGAAAATATTCAGCTGATAGCTATTGCCTTTGTCATTGAACAGATGAACTTAAATCAAAAAATAGAAGTATTGGAAAGTGGTATGGATGTTTTTTACAAACCTAGCAATCAACATGAAAGACATAAAACCTTGAGACAGAAGGGAAAAACAAGGTAAAGTAATCATATACTCCATGCAGTGCTTCCCACAGAAACCACTATTTTGTAATTCCCATCTTTTATGCGTGTTTTAAGTGTAGTTATGTCCATAAAAAACTGGAACAATGCCTGCAAGTGAACCATGACCTAAAAGTGGTTGAGACAACAGCTAATTTTGTAGCAGTCCTGAGACTCAGAACAATAGTGGAGCCATATCTGTCTCCATAGGTCTTCTGGGAGACATATGCCTGTCAGCAGGAAAAGATCTTGTCTGACCTGATTTTCCACCCCACACACCTGTTGCAATAGAAATCCTATTTTACGTCAAGATTTCTGAGGAAATTGTCTGCCAGCATCCTGCTTTTTCTATCCCACAACAAATTATTCACTGGCTGATTTTTCGGTTTATCATCTTTGCCAAAATATACCAAAAGCTAGTTTTGTAATGTTTCAGTAAAATCCCCTTGGAACAATGTGAAATTGTTGACAGTTTCTGAATCCAAGGTTATGATATAGCCAGTTAAAAGGATGGAAGCTATTTAGGAAGCTTGGAATCAGATCTAGGTTTAAATCCTGGACACCCTTAAAACTGAAATAGCACTGGCAAGACAGTGACTTGTTTTCAGTCATCTCTGAATTAACTTCAGAGTAAGGAGCAGGGCTGCAAAGACAGGAGGTGTTTGCTTTGGATCTTTAGCCAGTTTTTAGCCAGCAGCTGAAGCACCCAGGCTCAACCCACAGGCAGATGTAAATTAGTGCAAGTACTTATGGAAATATAGGTTAAGAAATAAATATAACATTCAGTCTGTATTTCTTGGGTGAGGAACCAGGAAATCCTACTTTGCCAGGGAAAAACCAAATTATTTATGAATGTGGCTTCAAAATTCACCGAAGATCTATGCGTGTTACTGCAACATTGGAAAGATGCGTGCCAGTAACTTTGTGTGGGTACAGAAAGCTCTTCCAAAAGGACGAGATGCTCAAATGGCAGAGCTGTCCTTACCTGCCTTCCTCCATGGGGAGTATGTTGAGGCCAATAAAGGACCATGGGGAAGACACATATGAATGAGAGACAGAAGAATGTGAATGGGGTGTGTGAGATGTTTTCTTGCCCCCAAGCCAGAACACATTCCCCAGGCTGCCTCTGCCTTGTGAGTAGGTTGCTTTGGCTGCTATAAAGGTTAGGAGAAGAAAGGAGGTTGTCTTCTGTGCTGTGCCAGCTACCAGATCAGCCCTGGTCAGCAGCCAGCTCCGTATATCCCGGCACACCCAGAGCAAGACGACATTGCAACTTTCCACTCTTTTCTCACTTCTTTTTCCCACTTCAGCTTTGAAATAGGGAACCTTCAAGCTTACTTACACTCATCAAGAAATTTCTTACCCAGAAGACTGTTGGCTGTAATGACTCTTTTCTTTTTATTTACAGTCACTAGATGTGAAACATGTTTTGATCTGTTTTCTCATTATGAAAATGCTTTCATTTATGATACCCAGCAGGGTGACTGCTGATTATGTTTGTAGTTGGAATTAGTTTTTTTCTTTTTTAAAATGATTACCAAGACCAGCAAAATGGAAAACAGATTCTTTCAAGAGTTTGTTCCCAAATATAGCAGGCCACATTTTCAAAAATGTCTAGAACATTTTCCTGCCTTTTCAAATACTTGACACTTGAAAAAATATTTTTCCAGAATCATTACAAGCTACAATGTGGAAGTCTTTTTGCCCCTTTGATATTTGCCATTGGATTGTTCCTTAAAAAAATGCATTACTCTTTCTCAAGTTCATATTTGAGGACCAGAATACACAGCTGTGTTTGTCATTTATTCCAACCAGACAAGAATTTATTGAAACTCTATCAGAATAAATTACCAAAAAATAATTTCATTGGGTTAGGCAGCACAAAAAAGACATTTTTCTTTGCCTTATGATCTAGACAAGTAGTCTGTGCAATGGGTGGGGAACTGGCTAATGGACAGCACGGGGAGGTGGCAGTAAATAGTTCCATTTCAAACTATCAACAGGTCACAGTTAGGTCTCCCTGTGATCAGTATTGGGTCCAATGTCTTCATAAGTTATCTGAAAGATGGGAACAAATGTCCCCTGACAAAGTTTGCCAAAGATACCAAACTGAGTGGGGAAGTCGACGTTTTAGAAGGGAGAGCCTCCCCACAGAAAGGCCTGGATAGGCTGAAGGAATAGGCTAACAAGAACCTTATGAAGTTCAACAAGGACAAGCTCAATGTCTTGCACCTGGGAAAACATAATCCATGTGAACATCACAGGCTGGGATCTTCCCAGCTGGGAAGAGTATCTGTGGAAAGGCTCTTAATGGAAAACAAACTCCATGTGAATTTGCTGCTGTGGCAAAGAAAGCCAACAGGATGCTGGGTTGCATCAATAGGGGCTTCACCAGCAGAGATAAAGGAGCCATTTTCCCACTGTACTGAGCACTTGTTAGGCCACATTTGGAATACTGAATTCAGCTCTGGCCCACCAAAGAGATGTGGACAGGTTGGAGAGGGTCCAGAGAAGGACCACAAAGATGATCAAGGGATTGAAAAGCATGCCATGTGAGGAAAGGCTGAGAAAACTGGTTTTGTTTAGTCTTGAGAAAAAAAGGCTTAGGGGAGAGCTTTATCACCATTAATATTTAACACGTAGCTGTGAAGATGATGGAGGCTTTCTTTTATGAAAAGATCAAAAACACTGATAACAAGTTACTCCTAGGGAGATTCTGATTAGACAGAAAAGGCAAATTTTTCACAAAAAGGGCAATCAGCCATTGGAATAATCTCCCCAAGGAAGTAGTGGACTCCCCAACACTGCACACTTTTAAGATTTACCTGGACAGGGTGCTGAGTATTCTTATCAGGATTGTACTTTTGCCAACAAAATTTGCAACAGATGATGCTTGAGGTCCCTTCCAACTGGGTATTCTGTGGTCCATGGTTCTATGACTCTTCTGCAGACTGTAATGTATTTGGAGTTTGAGCCTGGGCAGATTTTGGTTCAAATATCAAGCCCATTATTTCTGAAACTTCTATGTCAGGTATTGTACATAACAATAACCACAAAATTTATTTTCGTTAAAAGACTGGAGGACTCAAAAAGACTCTGCAACTCTTTTAAGGAACATAGAAAAATAAATGATAATTTAACTTCTGTATTCAAACAAATCCCCAGCCTCTAGCAAGACAAATAAATTTCATAATTCTGCTGCAATAATTACCACTCTTCTCTTTCATTGTTTCCTTTGGATTGACAATTCAATACCAAAACATGATGTGGTTTTGTCCTTGCAAAACCAACACATAATGCCTGAGGTTTTGCAAAAGCAAAATACTTCCTGGCTCATTCCATCTCATCTGAATTTGATGAAACACAGTCATTTAGGTGCATCAAAAGAAAAACTCCCAGTGTAAACTTGCAAAAATTATTAACTGCATTGGAAGATCTTCCTGAGGTCCTTCCAACCTGCATAATTCTATGAATCTAGAGAGGAGATTAATTTACTTAGTATCATAAAGTCAGAATATCAATAATATTGCAAGAGAACAGAGGCATACCCTCATTCTGTGTAGCAGCTTTCCATCACACTTCAACTGGTTAGGTATAAGAAAAAACTAAGGATAACAGAAAAAGGAAATTAAAAAGATGAGTAAACTCCCAAATCACCGCAGAGATGTATAAGAAAACTCATACACTGGCAGTATATTGCCCTTTATATATTTACTCTTTTAAATATATTTTATAGACATGAAGACTTTTAATAACATTCTTACATTAGTAGTTCACTGTCACCAGGCTTTTCATACCCTGACAACACTTCTACAGTTTTTTACACTTAGCACAGAGTCTAGCTTAAGTTTATACCATTATGACAGCTATGAACTGAGCCCTTTACCAATAAAAATAACATAATGCTTTCATAATCAACAGTCAGTCATCTGTTTACTTCTAATGTGACCAAGAAAGCGAGAACTCAAAAGTCACGTAGGACTTTAATTCTGCTTTCAAAAAATCATCTTTGACCAACTGAACACTCTTTTTAAAATTCTTTATGTTTACTAAATATTCTGCCTTTTTATTCAGAAGTTATTATGAATGTTTTCTTTCTATAGTATGGAGAAACCTGGAATATGTCGGTTAATACTGAGTATCAAAAAAGCAGCACCCTCATATCAGTATAAACCATAATTAAATATTCCCTATTGATTCAAAGCATTGCTGATATTCAAAGCAAGTAGAAGCAAACAAAGCAGAATTGAAGTTTTATATCCTACATCATTTTAACATACCCAAATAATAGCTAAAATAATCAGAAAAAAAAATTAGTTTGTTACTTGGATTTCTTGATCATTTTCATCTGACTGACTACTTAGATATGATTTTAAAGAATTCCATAAAAGAATCTATTTATCATTCAACTCCCAAAGAAAAATTGTCCTGACAGTGACATTATCCCATTACTGCTGTCTTGTTCCAGAGAAGTTTGCTTTTGTTTAATGAAAACATAAATGTCATCAGTGGACAGTGTAAATTACCTGCCAATTAATTGCATTTTCCATAAGGTCTGAGAGGCCTGAGAAGGGCCAACCACTGCATGGGGTTAGCCATTGTAGGATGTGCAGTCCATAGCTGGAGGGAGAATACCACCAGTAGGATGTAAGATGAGTGGGTTTGAATTGAAAAGCTGATATAAGAATCAAGTTTCACTTTTAAAATCCTAGTTCTGAAAAGACATTAAACGTCTACTTATTGTTGAGCAAATTGATTTCTTCCCATTAGTTCAATGTATGACCTTATATATAGATTATCTAAATTTATGATGATATCTTTGGAATTGGCTGTTGATGTGTATCACATGTGTTAGGAAAAGAATAAAGCAAGTCTTTTCATTGGATGAGTTGTTCTTTCCTTGTAGAATCTGAAGAGCCTAGTTTTGGATAAGATTTGTTGGTACAGTTAGACTGGGATAAGAAGATCCTTTGCAAATGGAAAAGTGGTATTTAGTATTTTTGTGTGCACAGTTCTATTAAAAAATATTCTATTAGGAAAAGCTGATTACAGCTGTATTTAAGGATGATTATTAAACACATACAATCGCTGCTAATAACTTCATATTTATTTGGTGTTCCCTCAGTTCTGTTCTATCCCCTTTCATCTACTATATAATAGAGTGCCATGTAATTGTAAAAATAAAAACTAAAAAATGTACATGGAAATAATTTTGCAGCTATCTGGGTGGGAAAAACATTGGCAGCCACTATGAATTGAACTCTACAGATTTTTTTTTTTTTTTAACAGAAGTGAGCCAGAAATTCCAAAGACTACTTGCTATAATATTTGGGATTAAAAATAACTTTTCTGAAATTTATGTACAGGGGGTTTACTTAGTCGTAAAAATCTTTATTTTATTGCCAATACAATTTGCCATTTAGTGCATTCCCAGTGAATAAAAGTGCCTTGCTTTGTTTTCAGGCACAATCTCTTTGGTTCGTTTGTAACACTAGGCCAGATTTTCTCTGGTTTGTTGGTAAAATTGATTAAACACTCTATCTCGTTAATGTCATCAGTTTGCTACATATAAAGATATTTTAATAAGTACTTGCAGGGATGTCATCGTTTGACATTATTGCCAAACATTCTCCACCAGTTGTTCTGGGTTAATCATTTTTCCATCTGAGATCATGACCAAAACAGAAACGAAGGCAAAGCAATCCAACTATGAAGTACAAAGATAGATTTATTCACACACACTCAGAGAAAAGGAAAAGGAAAAAAAAAAAAACATGAAAATGTCAAAAAAAGCACTTTTTCTCTCCTTCGCCAAACAACAATCTAAATAAAATCCAAACATTCATGTCCAATGTCCCAAACTCCTGCAGCCTTCCCGAATGCTGCATGGATCATCTCTCAGTCTTTGGGGATACTTCAAAATGCTTATCTAGCATTCCGCGAAAATTCACTCTGTCCACACTGCTGCTAGATAAAGCACACCCAAAACTACTAGGAAAATGGCCCAATGTCTTCCATGAAGCCTTCGTTCTTCATCTTCTGTCCCTCAGGAATCTCATCGAAGGAGGAGAAAAGGGTTAAAAAACTGGACGTGTTTTTTTTCCACAGCAGTATATGATGTCATCTGCGGCCTGTGGGGGCGCTCCACACTGTTGGCCAGGGTCCCCGCCCCTGGGACTCCTCCCAGGCTCTGCCCCGGGTGTGGGGCACCTGGCCCCGCCCAATCCACTGGCTGGGGGCCCCCCCCAAACTCAGGGCCCCTTCAGGCGACCTCCCGCCGCCACCACGCCGCCGCCACACCACGGCTGCCTGCCATCCCGGGGGCCTGGTGGCCCCCCGCCACCTGGCTGCCACCTTGGCCCGGCTCTGCCGCCGCTGCCACCCCGCGGCGGCCCCGCTGCTGCTGGCTGCCGCCGCGGCCTGGACCAGCCTGACTGCCACAAACCTCCCTTCCCTTTTTCACCCCCACCTCTGCTAAGCAGCGAGGGGGGAGGAAAGGGGAAAAGAAGGGCCCTCTGCCATCTCAGCCAGCCCCGCCACCTCTTTATTTGTGGAGAGGGGCCGCAAAGGCCCAACCTGCCAGGGCCAGTGCTCACAGCCCCAGGGGACTGCCCTGCAGTTACCTCTGGTGGCCGAGAGGAAAAAAGGGCTGAACTTCCCACAAGCTCCGATGTTATCCCTGCCTGTGGGTGTTTTCACTCAGACGTAATTTCCTGCTTTTCCAAACCATTACAAGGGGGAAATCCTAATTAATTAAATTAAAACTTGTAGTTTAAGAATGCAGTCACTCTGGTGGGCTTCCAAACTACTCAAGTGCATCAATGGTTTTACAGCATCTCTAGAATTCACAGTCTTTCTTGCAGCTGCCACACATTCATTTATATGAAGCATGATAAAAAGTCTGCAAAAGGGCTGAGCGTGCTGTTGGAACCTCTTTAGGGCAATCAGAGATGCTATATCAGTAGAATTGGAAGAGAGCCATATCTCATATTTTACCTGTACTCTAAAGACAACAGGAAGGACTCAAGATCATTTTTGTTTTAAATTAACGCCTTTGTTCCTGCTCTCAGATGTAGTTTGATATTACTGTTTGCTTTGTTCTACTTCAAAGAGCTGTATTTTGGATATGGTTTTGATTCCCCATTGCTTTCAGGGTTGAAATGTTAGGATGTATTTCCTGTGAATGACAAAACTCTTGGGCTAAGTAAGAGCTGGGTGAGTATTGAAGTTGCATCTGTGGACAGCATTTCAGGCAATATGAACAATGCCTCACATGCTGAGATACAGAGTGGAAAACATGAGCACAATTATGAATAATTCAATAAGAATCTGAACATTTGTTAGAATTCTTGCCCGATCAGACAAGTGTTGAACAAAACATCTACCCAAAAATAATTGGTGCGATGTAGTTTCAGGCTTTCTTACAAAAACCCAACTACTTTTTTAGACTAACTAGGAGGACATTGGTTTGAGGGGAATTAAAACCCAAATTGGACAATAGAATGAAAAAGTTGCCCGTCTCGAAAATAAGTTAAAAAATCTTAATCTTCCATGTAAGGGAACCTTCATCCTGCCTGCAAATAAAAAACAACTTTTCAAGCAAATCTTTCAAAACCAAAATCACCAAAACAAGTGCTTTTTTCCTCACTGTGAATTTTACTAGGATGACAATGCCCTGAATTCCTTCCTGTATGAGTACTAGAAAAAATGGCACAAGGACATGATTGTGCTGGCTTCCCCTGAAATTTCTAATAGTAGTTGGTTGTAAAACTTTATTTATAAAATCCAGACTTCATTGTTACCTCCACTAAACTTGGAGGTTCAATCAGAAGGTTGGAATAAGCTTCATTTCAAATTACATCCTCTGCTATTATTTGTAATAATTTTACTGTAGAAAGTAATAGAAACTTTGCTATAGGGCAAATCTTTTTTTCAGTGAGCAAAGAAAGCATTGTCTTTGATAGCAAAAGTCCTTTTTTTACACTATGCAAGTTCTTTATCATTTTCTATGAGAAAATATCACAGAATAATTTTTAAAAGATCTTGTTCAGTCTCTACATAGGGCTACTGGCCAGTAGAAATCCAACTTGCAAGAAGGGTATGGGGAAAACTAGAAAGACCCATACTTCCCCCATGCAGTTCACTGTTTCTTTTCTTCTGTCAAAAAAAAAAAAAAAAAAAAAAANAAAAAAAGCTTAAAATTAAGTTGTTTAATTCATCCTCTTGTGTTATTCCAAATCAGGTCTGCATTAAGTCAGCTGGTGTTAAAAAGCAGAAGGGAAATACTTGTAGAGTGAAGTTCAGGTCTTGTTTGCATGATCTTTGCTGGTGGGTATCACTGTGTGCTTCTGTGTTAAAACCAGATTCCTTCTTTGGCCTCTTCATATACCATTTATATTGTCTTGCTATCTATAATAGGATTGCCTTGCCTTTGAAATTGCCACTGTATGAATGGAGATTCTGATCTAGATCTACCTATATACTTTGACTGGTTTTGATGATTTCACATGCATAAAATGGTCACAGACAAGTCTAAACTACTTGGTTAAATGAGTAGCTCTGTGGCAGGTTTGCTTTACTAATGTGGCTCAAACTGTGTAAAACAGTGAATTTAGTCCAGCGAGTCCTAAATAAACTCAGAACATACAGTTATATACAGCTAACATCATCAAAATGCAGGATACACTGCACTAAACCTTACAAAGTGAGCTGAAGAATAATTCACAGAATACTGTGCAATTCAGTCCTCATTTCTTGGCAGCAGCAATTCTGATGGTCTCTTTACTGGAAATAGATGTTGCGTCAAGGCAAATTGGACTCCTAGTGAGTATGAATTAAGTCAGTGCTAGCCAGTTAAGTAAAATGAATTTTTTCCAGTCTGATACTTTTCACTGATTCAGAAAATGGTTTTCAGGCATAACCTGGATATGACATGCTCTAGGAAGTATTCATTGCCAACCGAAACTACAAGCATAGGGTATATTTTTCTCTTAGGGGAACCATAATGATCTTTTATAATTGACTGCCGTTCATACAGGTAGGTGGCAGAGTACTTCATAGACAAGCTATGTTATTCACTAGCAGAAAGAGGAATTTTGTGAAATACATCCCTAGGAGTAAAATAACTAATCCTGAAGAATGGGATTTTCTTCTTTACACATGCAATGTATAAACTTCTCTCTCTTTCCAGATTCCTCCACCATGCTGTCTCAGGGAATGTGGAGTGTCTGTGTGTCACTCATGCAGAAGTTGTGTCTTTTAAATCACAAATACCCATCATTAGTTTGTTCTGCATGAAAGAAACATTACAAATCACAGAAAACTATTCACTTGTATAAATTTTGATTGAGTTTTAGAAAACCTGTCTGTCCACAGCTTCGTTTATGATGTTTCTCCATTACTGTTATGATTTGTGATTTACCACAATTTACCAAAATTTTGATACTAAGCTGAAGTACTGCTTCCAAGCTGTCTGTCATCTGAATACGTTTAAGAAGAAATATCTCTTGGGACAGTTGGGGTATTTGCCATTTCTACTTTGTAGAAAGTACTTTGCTCAGATTTAGTCTCTGCTTTGAGTGTTGTTTAAGACAGTGTTGTACACACAGAGTTTTGATGTGTACATTTTAGTCCACAAACTATCACAGGCAGATGTCACAGAGAATCTACAGTTGGAAAGAAGCTCAATCCCTAAGGAAAGGGGCTAAAATGTGGAGTTACTCAAGCAGTACATGCAGTGTGCCAGGATTGACATCGGCCCTGCCGATGAGATTGTTAAGCTTGATCCAGACCCAGTTTAAGCCTAGAAAAGAACCCAGCATTTCCAATGGGGAACTGGGCCAGAAGGAGCAGAGGAGGATGTGCTGAAGGGTCATTTAAAGATCATGATGTGCTGCAACAGAAAGAAAAAAGCACACAACACCTCTAATTACAGGACAGTGTCAGGTAGCTGTCAGCTCTTCTGGCATGAGTAGGACCATTGCTTTTCTATAGATTCATATGTCTGGATAAGTCTAAGCTGACAGCGAGAGGAAGATGTTTTAGAGAGATGTATTTCTAGCTCTTGTGCAAGTAGAATTACAATGTTTTGCACAATAAATGATGAAAGATGAAAGTGTAATTTGTTCATTACTCACAAAGGGATATATATATATATATGTATGTCACCTACATATCTATACATAAAAGAGTTGCAGATACTGGCCCTTGTTGTGTCACTTCTTGCCCCCTCTGAGTGGGTAAGGAGCTTAATATCTATTCTCCATGCAGTTTGGGCAAAGTTAAGCAGAAATTGCAATGTCTGCAGCTGGGGCTCATCTGTTAATGCCCCTCAGCTAACGTGGTGGTGAGAGCTTGTCTTTGTTCTGTTGCAGTGCAGCAGAAAATGAGCTCATTTAACCCACAGGTGGCTGACTGTTGCCTATAGCCCAAAAGGCTGAGCAAGAAAAGTACTAGCAGTGGTCTTGGAGGAAAGGCTATGGCACATACCCACATATGATTGAATTTTCCATATTTTCTTTGGCACTGGAAAAAAGGAGTGCTTTGTTCCTGACTACATCTTACTTTGACCACATCTGTGGGGTGTACAGTGGACCCTATACTACAAAATATTCTTAGATCTGTGTGGTTGAATCACAGGATCTGCAATAAACATAAGAAACAATAAAAACAAATAACATAGGCAAACATAACTATTTCTAAACAGAGCACCAGTCCCCTTTCATTGACTTCACTTGCTCATGTGAAGGCACAGGAAGTACAAAATGCAGGGTCGGGCTTTGACAATTCAAGTCTTGGTGGATCTGAGCCAGTTCATGCCAGCACGTAATTTGTCCCTGGAGGTATAAGGTGCCAAGTTTAGATGTGACAGAGATTATGTGGTTTTTCACAGCCTTAGGCTTTTAAATGTTTTTATTATACAATCGTAGAATCACAGAATATGCTGAGTTGCAAGGGACCCATCAGGAACACTGAGTCCGGCTCCTGGCCCTGCACAGGACTCTCCAAGAATCACACCGTGTGCCTGAGAGCATTGTCCAAGTGCTTTTTAGAACTCTGTCAGACTTGGTGCTGCGACTACTATTTCCTTATTTTCCTAACAGCAATTGAGAAAATTCCACTACTCATTTATTTTGTCGTCATGGACTTCAATTATACAATCAAAAATTTCTGTCATACAACAGGTACTTTCTGCAACTATTTTTGGCATTTCTGGATTTCCCCAAAACATACCATTTTGTTTTCAAATGCAAGTGTTTTTGAAAGAAAAAGAACAGAATTCTTTAAGGGTATAATTTTGTCACATTTAGTTTTTTCCATGTTAAACAAATATTAGAAGGAACCTATAGGAAAATTACATCTATGGTTATCAACATATGGAAGCTTAGAGCACCGGAAAGATTACAGACAGTTAAAGAAATAAAAAAACCCCAGATTTATAAAGTGCAGATTTGTAGAGGCAACAAAGAGCACAAAAGTGCATAACAGTCATTTTGACTTGATATTAGAATCCTGTATGTGGTTGCTATTTATGAAAAAATCTACTGAGCCAATAAAAGCAACTGTATGTCAGTGACATAGGTGAATTGCCAGAGAAATTCAGGGCTCTTCAGAAAAAAGTTGTGCTACAAAATATTTTATGAGAAATGTGAAGCCTATCCTGTTGATGGTTCTTTTTATAGTGCAGAAAAGTAGTACTAAATAAAAGCAGGCTTCAGGAGAGATCTTTTTGACATTGCAATGTAACAATGGAGAGAAAAATGACTTTGAAAAGCTTTGCAAGGCTCCACCTTCCAAAAATTCCTGTAGATAATAAGCCATATATGTCTTTATTCTCCTTCATGCTATAGGTACAAGCTGGAAAAAAGTATAATACTTTATTACATACTTCAGAGGGCTAAGAAAGTAAATTTCTTCAATTACTGGCATCCATCAGTTGGAAAGAAGGAGACTATCAAAATTATCTCTTGCTATAAGAGCTATTCCCACCCCTTTCTGAACCCAGTATATCTTTTCGATAATTTGCAGGCCTTTCTCACCCTAAAACTAAAACATGACAAAATTTGTTCTAGATGAGACTATAGAAAGGGCTCTGTTGCTTTCATTGTTCCTCTCTTAGTGCAATTTGTTAAAAAATAATGCACTTATTTCAGTAGGCCATCCTAGAAGTCACTTTTATTTTTCCTGGCTTTACCATACCCCACATTTCTTCCTCCCATTGAGGATATACCTATATATATA
>WAAE01000071.1:0-21161 GCA_013400495.1 Nicator chloris
ATTTTCTGTTGTGTATTTACAGTCCTGTTTTAAATAATTTATAGTTATTTTGAGTTATGAGATGAAAGCTAAATAAAGTGGTCTTAATATGTATGTACAAGCAAGAGTCTAAGCATTAATGGCAAATCCTGGGTTCCAAATGTGCACTTTATGAACTACAAGTCTGAACTTAGCTATGAAATGCTGATGGAGGCATAGAAATTAAGTCAGTTCAATCTAGTAAAATGTGTCTTTATGGTATGGAGTAAAAGTAATCCTCTCTGCTTTCTAACAGAGGGAGGTTTGTATTGTGCTAATTGAGTGTGCTTAGCATAGTGTTTGGTACATGGTTGGAGTTCAATAGTAAGTACAATGGCACCATCTTTTGGTAAGTCAGAATATAGCATGCCTTCACAACAGCACTCAGTGTTTCCTTAGACTATTTGTGAAGTTGTGTTGTTTATACACGCTTTAAACCAACCGACCAGCCATGTTTTTGATAAGCAAGTATGTATAGTGAGTGTATATATGACATGCAGATACACATGTATATATAAAGGTGTTTTGTTTTTTAGTGTGGTGAAGTATGTTTCTTTCTGAACCTTCCAAGTGCAGGTAACTGCTGGAACAGTCTGACACAGTCATACCACATCTGAAAAGTTCAGAGACTTCAAGATTCTGAAGTCATGTTGACTTGTTTAACAAGCTTGCTGTATTATTCATGTCAGTTTTTGTCTGCTAGTGTTAACTACATTTCCAGCATAAAATATTTTGAAGTCTCGATGTAGTATTTTTCCAGGAAACTATGTATTACTTATTTCATGTGCACTTTTCACAGCTCAGTTCTGTTCATATGTGGAAGATAAATCTGAAGAGAAATATTTCTATATCTTTCCAATATGGAGAAGATGAGAGTAGTTTTAAATTTGAGTAAAAGTAATTTTTTTTTCCATGCTGATGGGAAGAAACCTCTTTATTGTCTTGGTATTACAGGCAAAGTTAGAGGATTACCTTAAATCTAATCCATGTCCAGGTAGACTGCTTTTACAATATTTTGATTTACTGAGGTTTCTATTTTTCAATTCACTTATTTAACAGGCATGGTCCTTGTTACCTTTTCAGAGAATGCAAAAAAAATTGTGTCACAGTGCCTCCACATGAAAAAAGAGGAAATTAATTAATTTTTTGAGTTACTAGTTGGTCATAATGGAGTGGCACTAGCTGTTAATAAGGGAATCATGAATCCCTTAGTGTCATATTTAAGTGTCCAAAACTTTCTACCTTTAGTCATGAAGAACTTCTAAAATTTGTTTTAGACTTTGGAAAAGACTCATATTTCTTTGATCTTCATGTATAAATATGGTTCTGTCCCTTCCAAAGAATCATTCTTTATGAATAATTAATTTTCTTTTCCTTCTCCTCTCTGCTCTGCAGATGCCTTATGATTAGTAATTTTCAGGAACAAGATTATGTGATATAAGAGTAATAGCAGAATTTGTAGAGGACGTTTTTCACAAAATGTCTCTTGCCACAATAAACGATAGGAAAAAATGAACAGGAGGACTTACGGTAATCTTTCTGTGTTTTGCGCAGAAAGCAATTGGTTCTCCAAAGGTCTTCCAGCTAAGTCACTGGATTTGTAACTTGTTTCTGGTGCTAGTTATGGAAAAGCTTACTCCTGTCCACTATACCAAAACTATTATTTTTTGACGCTTCTGAAATCTCTAGCTGAAATATGAAGTAGGCTACTGGGAGCTCATTATTTGGCTACTTTCCCTAGTGTCTGGTGTGCCATGAATGAGGATTTTGTAGTAGTGACTCCACAGAGCCGCTGAGTGCAATAGTGTTAGTAATCACACCAACCTGTAGCTTGGTTCAACTTCCAAAAGCAGAAACTGTGGTGGGGAACAGCTTAGTTATTTTATCGTTCCAAGAACTTCGTACTTCATGTAGCTGATTTTTTAAATTCAGTTTCTAGACAGAAAAGTCCTCAGAATAGTAGAAATTGAGAATATTTAATCTATGGGAGTAACTTTCAACAAATGCCTGGCTATTTGATTTGAAATTCTAACACTTAAAATAATAACAAAGTAAAACTTCTGTCTATATATCATTTAATCAAATGCCCTTAACTGTTTCTCTGTCCACCACTGCCATTGAGCTGTGAGAGAGAACAGATTGTAGGAGCAGCCAGGTACTTCCTCAGAGAAAGATCTCCTGTGGAGAATTGGCTCTGATTTTAGTATTACTGCAGAAGGTCATGTTTGTAGTGAGTTGTGAGTCAACACATGTTATCTGGTGGTGAATGAAGAACATGTCTGTTGTTGGGTAAATCATTGACATGTGCTGATGTATTAGATTTTAATAACGTATTCTGATGCAGTCTTTCCTCTTTTGATCCCTCTACTTTATCTTAGCAAAAGTAACTCTTAATGCCTTATTTTTTTCTAGGAGCTCAATAATGAACTGCAAAATATACGCAAGAAATTGAGAGATGTGGAGGCGGAACACAGTGGCTGTAACGAGGCACTGAGATGCCAGGCCAATGAACTTAAATGCAGCACTGAACGAGAGAAGAAACTCAAAAAGGAACTTGAAGTAAGGCTTTTTGACTATTGCTATTAGTCTCAACAAGCACTGACACTGAGCAATTTCATTTTTGAGGGATGGAACCTTCCAGTTAGGCTTGAATTCCGTGTACTTGATGAACAAAATATTGAACATCTATTTTGCAGAAAAGGCTGAACAGGTGAATGCCACTTTTATTGTGATCCTGGCTTGAGATTCATGTTTAAACAGCAGATGGGAAAAGGTTTATGTAAGTGTGAAAAGAAAGCTAACTTTACTTTAGGAAATCTAAAGTCTTAATTTGTCTATTTGCTTATATTTTTGGTTTATTGGAATTCTGGTGGAGAATCTGCTGGAGCTGCAAAAATTGCCAGATTTTGTGCTAGGTGAGGGAGTAGAATATTGGAAGATCACAGTGGTCTTACAGCAGCCCCCTCCTGTCTGGAGTTAGTTACTGCAGGTTCAGTTTTCCTTTCTCTTGGGTGACACCCATGGTTGAGAAGTCTCTAGTCTTTCAAAATAATATCATAAATATGCTTTTTACACTTAACAGCTAGTTCCCTCTTAAGTTTCAATATTTTATTTGTTCACTGATAGACTTTGCAGTAGTTATGTTATCTGTTCGAAAGTCTGGACCAGGACTTTCTTGGTGGGGCATTTGTTGTTGCAGAAAAGCATAGTAAGTGGACAATTCTTTATCCTGATGTATGCTGTCTATCAAAGGCATCTTTAAATATTTTCTGCAATGAACTTAAAAGAACTGTCACTTCTTAAATATTGTGAAACCTGAAAGGAACAAATGATATGGTTTTCAGCTGTGGGTTTTTTGGGTTTTTTTCAGTTGTTTTTCTCTTAAAGGCAAAAGAAATGTTTTAGGTGTTGATTTTTAGGTAGGCAGAATCCTGCATTAAAGATGAAGCACAAAAGAAAATTCCTACATGGAAGATCAAAGCTCATCAACTAAAAACACTAACTTATTGGCCAACAAGGTAGACCTTTATGTCCTCAAAGAATTCTGCAGGAAATCTATTGTCATGTATTTTGAGCTGCACTTATTGGCCTAGGTGGAATTGCCTTCAGTTGGAAAGTGTTGCATGCTGTGAAGTTCTGATAGCCCTTTTAAAAAACTCCAAGTTTTGCTTCCCAGTGTTTGAATAAGGACTCTTCTTGTGGCTTCATGGCTTTTTGTATAATAACAGAGAAGTCATGAACTCAGAGGAGGAGGAGCAAGGCAGCAAATCATTTATCTTTTTAAATATTTTGATTAAATATACCCACCATCTATAATTGAAAAGAAAGGATGCAGTTCCTTGAAAATGTACGATTGCTATACTCTAATGATGGTCTTATCAGGGAAATGCTACCTACTAACCACAATCAGAAAAAAATATTTTTTTGCTTCTAAATTTTGGTTAAACTATTTTCTGAATATCTTAATAATCCAAGAAAATACATTCAGTCTACAGAAAAATGAGTCTCGTGCTACTTATTGATAAGGATAGCTATTTTAAGCAGTGTTTAAGGAAAAGTATGTGATGAAACCTCTTGCACTTGAAAGTTAAAGAAAATTAGCACAAGTCTTTGAATCATTAAAATCAAACAAGGTTAGACTTCATGTTGGCAGCTTGCATCTCACTCTACCATCTTAAAAGTAAATTACATATGTGTAACTATCTGAAAAGGCCTACAATAACCTTGTAGATGGTGATTCTACCACTTCACTGGGCAGCCTCCTCCTATGCTTTTCAACCCTTGCCATGAGGAATTTTTCCTCATATCCAATCTAAATTTCTGCTGGTACAAGTTGAGGCTATTTCCTCTCATTCAGTCACTTTTTACCTGTGGAAAGAGACTGACCCTGATCTGGCTATAGCCTCCTTTCAGGCAGTTGTAGAGAGTGATAAGGTCATCCCCGGGCCGCCTTTTCTTCAGACTAAACACTCCCAGCTCTCTCAGACACTTCTCACAGGACCTGGGCTACAGACCCTTCACCAGTTTTGTTGCCCTTTTCTGGACATGACCCAGAAATTTGATGTTCTTCCTGAATTGAGAGCCCCAGAACTGAACACAGGATTGGAGGTGTGACTTCACCAGTGCCAGGTACAGGGGGGCAGTCACTGCATTCATCCTGCTGGCCACACTATTGNGGTCATCCCCGGGCCGCCTTTTCTTCAGACTAAACACTCCCAGCTCTCTCAGACACTTCTCACAGGACCTGGGCTACAGACCCTTCACCAGTTTTGTTGCCCTTTTCTGGACATGACCCAGAAATTTGATGTTCTTCCTGAATTGAGAGCCCCAGAACTGAACACAGGATTGGAGGTGTGACTTCACCAGTGCCAGGTACAGGGGGGCAGTCACTGCATTCATCCTGCTGGCCACACTATTGCTGATGCAGGCCAGGATGCCATTGACCTTCTTGGCCACCTGGGCACTGCTGGCTCATGTTCAGCCACTGTCACCAGCACCCCTGGGTCCTCTTCTGCTGGGCCACTTTCCAGTCACTCTGCCCCCAGCCTGTGGTGCTGCCTTGGGGGTGTTGTGGCCAAAGTGGAGAACTCAGCACTTGGCCTTGTTGAATGTCGTGGTGCTGGTCTTGGCCCATCTCTCCAGCCATTCCAGCTCCCTCTGCAGAGCCTTCCTACCCTCCAGGAGATAAACTCTTCTGCCCAGCTTGGTGTCATCGTCAAATGCAGGTGCATTCAATCCCCTCATCCAGATCGCCAATAAAGATAAACAAGACTGGATCCAATACTAAGCCCTGGGGTGCCTCACTGGTACCAGCTGGATGTACCTCCATTCCCACCACTCTCTGGGCGTGGGCATCCAGCTAGTTCTTTACCTAGCAAACAGTGTACCTGTTTACACCATACACAGCCAGTTTCTCCAGGAGTACGCTGTGGGAAATAGTACTAAAGCTTTTATTAAAGACTAGGTGTGTAACATCCACAAGTTCCTTCATCACTAAGTGCATCCTGATATCAGTATCCAAGCTGAATCTCCATTCAGATATAGAAGCCTTAAAGTAGTACACCCCAGACAGAATGGTCTACATGTTTTCATGAAGTAGATCTGTATTTTTTTAATATCTTTTCATAGAATTTTTAGCTTATAGATTGAAATTGATGGATATAGGATACATATCTTCAGTTTCCATACTGAGTACCTCCTATTAATGATCATTTGGTTAGCAAATATGTACTTAAGTTCTTGGTGATGAGAAGAAAGTTCTTAAGGTGATTGTGTGAGAATTAGTGTAATTCTACTTAAACCTAATATAAAAATATTTTATTATATGGTACCCCTTGAAAAACAATGGAGATTAACATTTTCTGGAGTTCATAAATCTGTTCTTTTGCTACCCTCTGCTGGACATAAGGGAGAAATCGTGGGAAAATACTTGGGTTTTGGTAATGAAAGGAAATATTAAATTAAACTTATTTTCTTTTAGTACAATGACACTTGTATGAAGAATTATATCAAAAAACTCTTATAAAGAAAAGAATGTCCAAAAAGCCTGCCCCCCCCCATTTTTGTTTTCTTTTCTTTTTATTTTTTTCTTCAAATATTAGTCTGGTTTTATCCTTCAGTGATTACTCTGATCATGGTCAAAAAGCGGAATTTTCTAGTTTCTAGACTTAGAAATTAAGAGAAAGAATAATGGCAAGTTTCTGTGGACTTTACAGTTGAAAGAAAGTTGTTGCTGCACTGTCTGATCTGCTGGCTTTCCAGTTTACAGTGATACCAACATGTTGCATAGATTTGGAGTGCTTCTGAAGTAGAAAACATGCTGTGCCAGAAAAACTGAGATTGAGAATGTCAAGTATCATTCTGGCTCTTTAGCCTGAGAATCAATAGCCAAATAAATGATTGATCTATTGCTATTGAACTCACCAAGATAGTACTATTTATGATAATCTATTTTCCAGAACAAGTGTCTTTTATTTTAGCCTTTAGCTCACTTGCTAATGAGGATTCTTGGAAAATACTTGAAAAAGACAAGACAAGAAAACCTGTCATGTAAAATAATGTTTCTTGTGATGTATCCAGCCAAAAAGTGACAAAAACCAGATGGGAAAGTGGTTTTGCAATGAGAACGTGGACTTTACCAGAAGAAACAAAATTATTAGTTCATAAATTTCAAACTCTTTGCCTTGTTCCTGTAAATGTAATGATTTTCTGTTTGGGTTTTTTGTCATTGTTGTTCTTGTTGTTGTTTTTTAATATTTGAAGCTGCCAACTCTTAGTAAGCTGAAGCTTAAGGTCTCTTGAATTTTTTCGGTCTTTCTTATGAGGCCTGAAAAATGGTCCATAACTTCGTCTGTTTAGTTTCTGAGACTGAGTATATTGTCATATTTCTGAGACTTCTAGTTTCCATTTAAAGGCTATTCCCTTAGCTTTCACATTGCCTTTTCTACTTCCCTTGCCTCCACCGTGTATATTGACATACAGTGCTAAACATATATGCTCGTATTAGTTTAGTAATGCTGCTATGATGCAAAGAGGACTTGGGGAATGGTTAATATCTGTATTATATGAGGTATATGTATGTGCAATACTTGAAGGCTGTGGGCTTATTTCTCACTCTCTCTTAAGTTAGTGAAACATGAAATTGAGATCGCAACCAAAACCAAAACAAACCCCTCCCAAATCTGCAGACATACATTTTGGGGTTTTTTTTCTCTTTATAAACTGCACTTTTAGGTAAGTTCTGGCTCTCATCACAAAGACTTGCAAAAGCTCCCATCAGTGCAAGAAAAGACACATTCCTCAACAGTCTGTTGACTGTTAAACTGTTTGTCTTCTATGAGTACACACTTCTTGACAGCTTACCCCTACTTAATCTTCTGCTTCCAAGAGTCTCCACAATGCATAACAGTCATCCAGGAATTCTAGCTGCCGTGACTGTCATGTATTAGTTACTACATGCTTAGTGTGTAGTATACTCGTGTGTACGTATGTATGTATCCAAAGAGGTATACTTTCTCTAGATAAAAATATATAGTACCACATACTTAGAGGATTCTAAGCACTGCAGGTTTTGTGATGGGAGCTCTCTGGTGACTCCAAAGTTATATTTCTTGAGTGACAAGCTCACTAACATAGCAACTTCTGCAAAGCATTTGACTGTCCTGTACAACATCCTTGTCTCTAAAATGGAGAGACATGGATTTGATGACTGCAACACTTGGTACATAAGGAATTGGCTGAATGGTTGCCCTCAAAGGGTAATGGTCTATGGCTTGGTGTCCAAGTGGAGAGCAGTCATCAGGGGATTGATATTGAGACCAGTGCTTTTTAACATCTTTGTCAGTGACATGGACAGTGGGATCAAGTGCACCCACAGCAAGTTTGCTAACATTGAACTGTGTGGGGCCGTTGACACACTGGAGGGCAGGGATGCCACAGGCTTGAGAGATGGGTCTGTGCAAACCTCTTGAAGTTCAGCAAGGCCAAGTAAAGGGTCCTGCACCTGCCCCAGGGAAATCCCAAGCACAAATACCGGCTGGGCAGAGAATGGAGTAAGAGCCCTATGAGAAAAGACCTGGGGCATATTGATGGGGACAAGAGGCTGGACATGACCCAACAATGTGCACTTGCAGCCCAGAGACCCATCTGCAACATGGGCTGCATCCAAAGCAGCATGACCAGCAGGGCAAGGGAGGCGGTTCTGCCCCTCTGCTCAGCTCTGGTGAGACCGTACCTGCAGTGCTGCATCCAGCATTAGGGTCCCAACATAAAAAGCACATGGACCTGTTGGAGCGAGTCCATAGGACAAGAGCCACAAAAATGACCAGAGGACTGGAGCACCTGTCCAGTAAAGACTGACTGAGGGAGTTGGGACTGTTCAGCCTGGAGAAGGCTCTGGAGACACCTTATAGCAGCCTTCCAGTACCAAAAGGAGCCTACAAAAAAGCTGGAGAAAGACTTTTTACAAGGTCATGTAGTGATAGAACAAGGGGGAATGGCTTTAAACTATGAGTAGGTTTAGATTCGATATTATGAAGAATTTCACTACTGTGAGGGTGGTGAGGCACTGGAACTAGTTGCCTGTAGGAGTTGTAGATGCCCCATCCCTGTCAGGGTTCAAGGCCAGGTTGGATGGGGCTTTGAGCGAGATGGCTTAGTGGAAGGTGATGTTTAGTGTTCTTTTGCACTCAAACTATTTTATGATTCTATGCTAATAGACTTCATCTCAGAGAGGAGCTTCCTCTTCATAATCTCCTGTGTCATGACATTATTGAAGACCAGTTAGTCTTACCTTACTTTCAGACCAAAGTTGTTTCAATAGTTTTTTATGTAGCCCTCAGGAGGAGTTAGCAACAAGTCACCAGTCTTGTCTATGTGCTTGTATAGAGTAACAGTGTCAGTTCACGTAAGGGTCTTTACTATCTACTGAGCATGAGAACCAAGAGACATCTTTCCCCCTCAAGGGACTTTCCAAAGGGAGTGCAGCTCAGATGGCTTCTCCAGCTGCAATTCAGTAGCAGATTGGCATGGACTTGGACTATATCCAAAGGCAGCCAAACTGTATCAGTTTAGCAGTCCTAGTTGTTTTTACCCTTTCTTTAACCTGAAGTCAAGCATATGGCTTATCTTGTAGCTCCCATGCCAGTGTAATTGTTTATCCAGTGTCATGCAAGCCAAGTGTGGATATTCGTCACTGACATATGTTTCTCTAGACTTTAAGTACAGGAAATGTGTACTTAATAAGTGAGGGTTAGCTGCATTGTCAGGCTGAAAGAACATTTACTTCACAGGCTAAGAATTGTTTGTATGTAATTAACTTTATTGTTACTAAAGGTGGTTTGTTTTCTGGACAGGAGATGGCTCCACCTTACCATGATCAAGAGGTATCAACATTTCTAACACTAGGTGGAAGTGGTCAGCACATCTCCCATAGAAGTGTTTAGACCCCCTGGTTTGAGCTTTGAGCCATAGAGAAATGCTTTTAAGTAGGAAAAGGATCAGAGTCTGCATCTAGAAACACAGAGACAGAATGGCTGAATGGTGATCCAGATATGAGGTACATGTGTGTCCTCTTCACTTAAAACTGTCTTGGCTTACCATTTCACATAGTGGTTGGACTTAAGCTTTCAAAAAGTGTAGGTATCCTCATAACTAAAACATCTTGCAGATTGGGTTTAAATAGAAGCAGAAAAGAGAATAATTACTTCCATTACTGTATCTAAGCTTAGTAAGTGTTGCAAATATATATTTTTCTTTTTTCCCCCTACTGTTTGCTTATCTGATAAAGGGTATTTTTTGTAAATGTAAATGTCAGACAGGAAACGTGGTATTGCACAATGTGTCCTGTAGGGTACTAAATTAAGGCTTTCAGTTTGGAGTACACCAGTGCTCACAAATATTGCTGTACTTCAAGTGAAGTGTGAGGGACAAAAAAGTGGAAGCCGCAAAGGACAGTCTGGAAAATGGTATTGCAAACTGTAAGCATGCAGAAACATCTCCACATTGGCATTGATATGCAATGCGACACTGAAAAAAGTGACTGAACCTTAAGAGATTAAACATAAAGCATGCTTACCCACAAGTTTAAATGCTGGCATTGAATTTTTCTTAGACACTTTTATTTACTGTTTCTCAAAAGTCAAAATTCTCTCTGTGCTATCATGGAAACTGATCCTAGCTATCTTTTTTCTTTAAATTGGGGCTGAAATCAATCAGCTTGGATATCTAAGGAAACTTCAGAAATTTGACGAGTTTGTGTGCTGTCTTAAGATGTCTGCCCTCATATGTCTTGTTAGGTGCACATGAAAGTAACAAGTGACTGAATCTTTTTGAATAACCAATGTTTTCTATGTTGGATGAGCAAATGCTTTGTAATCAGTGGAGAGCTCACTTTTTGGTCCATCTTTGTGATGGATTTGGACCTGACAAGAAACTTTCCATGTTTAACCAGTATGTATTCCCATTTGATTCCCGGATACAAGCCTATGATCTGGACATCTGTGGCCTGCAAGCTTACTCTAGATGGTTTTCACACAGCTTCTTTCTTGTAGAAAGGCATTGTGTAAAATTTTCAGACATATGATTCAGTAAGGATACTAATTCTCACCTTTAATTTGATTCAAAGAAGTTTGCCTAACGTGTTTCTGATGCCAGTATCTTTCCTTTTGTCAGACAGGAAAACTAAACTCCTTCCTGTATCTCTTATTGGAACTTTTATGATGGTTTTACAGGTTAGACTCATCCCTGACATTTTTCTTCTGCTCACAGAATGTCTAGTAGATTGTTCTCACTGGTGGAGTATGCAGCTTCTCACTGTGAAGGGAAGTGCATATAAGTATCAGTAAAGCCTGTTTGAACCTTTATCAGCAAAACAGAATAGATTTTCTATCTGAAATTTTGTTGCAGCTGTGTTCTTCCCAATTGAGTCTTCAGACTCAGCTTTGAATACAGGTGCAAGTTCTATGGCTGATGTACAGTTTGATAGGTTGAAATACCAAGATTTTTTTCCTCAGAGCAATCTGAGGAAATCTGAATTTCTTTCTATTAATAACTCTGTATTGATTAGCCATACTTAAGCAGTAGTGGCTGGTTTGATGTCTCTCATGAAGTTTGGAGGTTTTTCCTGACTAATTTCTCAATGATTTCTTGGCATCTGACTTGGTTTAAATTTGCTACAGGTATGGTGAACCATAAGTTTTAGCAAGGTAGCCATAGAGAGAGGAAAAAGAATATTCAGTGCTCCACAGTCAGCATCTACATGACTTCCTCAATTCACATCTGTAGTTTTTCTGCAAGCTCTTCTAAACATTCAATCTTCTCTGTATAGTATATGGACTGGTAAAATAAGATTAAGGTTTGCCTGAGTAATCTTCTGAGATTTTTGGAAAGAACACAACTTACTTTTCATATTTGACTTCTAATAATACAAAAAATTAGTGGTAGATCCATCAGATCTCTGACAGTGACTTATTTTGAATGAAAATATTTGTTTCTTTCCCTGGCTCTTTGGTTTTTGGAGTTACAGTAAACTAATTTAAACAAGATTGTAAAAATCAAAATTATAACAAACTTCTGAGGCAAAGCTTTAAAGAATCAAACTCTAGAAGAACAGGCACTTCAAAAGCAAGAATAGGGCATTGATGTGTTTAACTTTAGGAAAAAACACCAGTTTTGAAAAGGTCACTTTTTTTCATGCCTTTATAAAGAGGTATAATCTGTAAGATGATATGTACGTGTCAAAGTTTGATTTCTAGTTTCTAATACAGTTTTTCTGTGTATACTATCTTGAATCTATTTGAATGCTTTACATTGGATACCTGTCAGGTATGTCTGGGTCTTCTTTGGTTATGAAGATCATAACTCTTTTCCGGATGGCTAGATACACCGTCCTGTTTGTAAAAAGGAGCTGTTTCTCTTATTCCAGAGTTCATCACAGATATCTGTGTCTGCAATGCCAATTTTTGCCAGTGCTTTTTTTTTTTAATAGACATGCTAATTCTACAAGTTACTTCTTCAGTGACTTGTGGCAATGCAAGCAAAGGCAACATCTACAAATGTTACTGTTTAAATGGAATTACTCCTACTTCAGACATCAGAAGAGTAATATTTTGGCACTTCTTATCGATGTCTGCCTGTGCCTGCCTTCTTCACTTGCTGTCCCAGGATTTTCTTAGCACCGAGTCTTCTATATTTCTGGGAGTTTGTGTTTCCTTTGGACCACATGGCTTGTCCTTGCTTTTAGTGTCCATCATGTTACCTCAAGAAGACAGACTTTTCTTTTAAAGAACTATACCAAGAACTGATACTTGTATGTTCTGCTTGGGAGAATTTTTTTGCTCCAGCTTTTAATTCTTGCAGATGCAATTGTTCAGGCTATTATTTGTTATTTCAGTTTTTATTTTTCGTCTTGAGACTGAAAAAAATCTAACAGTTTTAGGGGTTTAATTTAATTTAACAGTTTTAGTAACAGTTTTACCTTTCATTTGAGAGGATAAGTTAACCGTTTTGATGGTGTTTTGCATCTCTGGTTTCAGCTGGAGTGATACTGAGATAGTTAGGTGCTCAGGAAATAAAATAAGACTTAGAAGTCAAATTCAAAACTTGTGTATTAGTATGTTGTGCCTGAAAACTTTACTCTCAGAATCACTTTTTATATTTTAGTATTTGCTGTAAGAATAGACAGTTAAACAAGCCAACCAAAGACAGAAAAGTGTTTTTACTCTGTAGAGTATGCAGTGAAATATTCTCAGTGAAGCTTCCATTTCTTAATTTAATTTTTTAAAATTACTTTTTCCACTCTGAATGTTGTAATAGATACCTTCCTCACCGTTTCCTTTGTCTTCTCTCAAACTTAAAATAGAATTAGTTTCAGACAGACTTTTAAAATGTTTAAAAAAAAGTGAAATCTACATCACTTATATTTATTATTGACTTTTAATAGGCTGGCAGTCTTTTTGAGTAAAACTATCCTGTTAACAGGTGTTCATCTGTGGGAGGATGCTAAGGAGTCCTTCGAAACTGAAGCAGGACATAGTTTGCTAATTCTCTGTTAATGGCAAAGGGGATTAGGAGCTGATGTTTGGGAGGAATAATACCTAGAGAATATAAAGTGTCTTAAGCTATTTTTCACAGAATCACAGAATGGGTAAGATTGGAAGGGACCACAGGGAGTCATATAGTCCAGCCTCCCTGCTCAAGCAGTGTCATCCCAGAGCACATGGCACAGAATCATGTGCAGATGGTTCTTGAATGTCTTCAGTGAGGGAGACTCCACACCCTCTCTGGGGAATCTGTTCCAGTGCTCGGTTCACTGCACAGTAAAAAAGTTCTTCCTCATGTTCAGGTGCAACTTCCTGTTCCACTGCCCACTGCTTTTTATGCTGTTGGTTGGCACAACTGAGCAGAGCCTGGGTCCATCCACTGACATCCTCCCTTCAGACACTCACAGACATTGATGAGGTCCCCTCTCAGTCATCTCTGCTCAAGGCTGAACAGGCCCAGCTCCCTCAGCCTTGCCTCCCAAGAGAGATGCTCCTGTCCCTTAATCACCTATGTCACTCTCTGCTGGGCCTGCCCCAGCAGCTCCGTGTCTCTCTGGTCCTGAGGAGCCCAGAACTGGACACAGCACTCCTGATGTGCCTCACCAGGGATGAGTAGAGGGGCAGGATCACCTCTCCCAACCTGCTGGCCATGCTCTTCCCGATGCACCCCAGGACTCCATTGGCCTTCTTGGCCACCAGGACACACTGCTGGCTCATGGACAGCTTGCTGTCCACCAGGAACCCCAGGTCCTTCACCTCAGAGCTGCTTCCCAGCAGATCAGCCCCAGCCTGTGCTGGTGCCTGGGGTTATTCCTCCCCAGGTGCAGGACCCTGCATTTGCCTTTGTTGAATTTCAGAGAGCTCTTCTCTGCCCACCTCTCCACCCTGTCGAGGCCCTTCTGAAGGGCTGCACGGCCCTCTGGGCTATTGGCCACTGCTCCCAGCTCTGTGTCATCAGTGAACTTGCTGGGGAGGCATCTGCCCCTTCATCCAGGTCACTGATGGAGAAGTTAAACAATACCAGGCCCACTATTGAATCTGGGGAGTCGCCAACCTCTGGTCACAACTCTGAGATCTCCCATTCAGACAGTTCTCAGTCCACCTCACTGTCCCCTCATCCAGGCCACACTTCCTCGTTTGTCCACAAGATGTTGTGGAAGACAGTGTCAAAAGCCTTGCTGAAGTCCAGGTAGACAGTACCCACTGCTCTTCCCTCATCCATCCAGGTGGATGTCCAGTTGTCCAGTTGTCCTATCATATAAGGCAATCAGATTGTCTAAGCATGACTTCCCTTTGCTGAATCCATGCTGACTTCTCTGATCACTTTCTTGTTCTCAGTGTTGATAGAGATGGTATCCAGAAGCAGGCACTCCATTACTTTTCCAGGGATTGAGGTGGGGCCTGACTGGCCAGTAGTTCCCTAGATCCTTCTTACCCTTTTTGAAGACATTCTTAATTATGAGAATAGTCTTAACAATATGAAAGTACAGTGGCCGTATTTGTGATTTTTTTAAATTAAGTATGTAATTAGATATATTTTTGAAGAATCTTCTCTGTGCATCATGTTTCATTTATGAAATTGTAGATGCTCTATTGATACCTCAGTGTATTTCAGAGCATAGAGAGTGTAGTGATGTTTCCTCAAGTGAACAAATAGTGGGGCAACAGGAAGAGTATTTAACCTGGTTTATTTGATTTCTGACTCTAGCTGATTATAAAAAATGCAGCAATAACACAATGCTACATCAATTTACTTAACTAAATAGAAAATATTAATAATCTATGTATGTAAAAAATGTTGTTACATGTGTATCTTTGTATGAGTTGTCACAGTTACAAAGTAGTTCAGATATATCAGGTTGGTGTATGAAGTCCCAATATACTTAATGAGTTGAATGAACTTGGTGTCATATTATCGTCTCTCTGAACTTAAGTATCATCAAAATGTACTTTTAGGCAGCTGCAGTGAGAACAAAGAAACTAGAAGACAGCATTGAAGCTGAGAGAGCAGCGCATTTAGCATCCAACTTCACTTCAGAGATCATCCAGGTAAACTTTTTGTTTAATATTTCATAGAATTTTGCAGTAAAACAGTTGAAGAAATTGTGAAGGTACAATGCTCCAAAAAATATGAAGAACACTTGCTCCAGTGAAAAACCTAAGTAGATTTATTACAATAAGTGTCAAAATCATAAAACCAAATATATAAAGGACAGAAAAGAAGAGTGTCTGCTTTTCAGAGAACTTCGAAGTATTAGAATAAAAAATAAAATAAGATGTAACATTTTCTAAGTTTGAGAATTCCCACTAGCATTTAAACAGTTGGGGAAAAGGAAGTGTTTCACAATATTTAAACACTATACTACTGTTTAAATATTCTGCCCTGTATCTTCTGAATGGCTACTTAGAGCAATATGGATAAACAGTGCATACATCCAACTTGTCTAGAAGTGAGAGGATAATGCATCCTGAAACTGCAATTTCAAACACAATTTCTCAGAGTACATTTCAGCTCCAAAATCATGAGACTTGCAGTTACCAGTAAAGACTGATTAAATGAATAAACCTAGTATACATACTTGAACATTAAATTTTTGTATTCTTAAACTGTATCACACAGTGTTACAGTTTTACAGTGGACTTAGTAAAATAATTGTAGTTTCTTAAAAAAAAGTTTTAAAAAACTAAATAGTGATTGCTTAGTAATATCATATTAGTTAACAAACTTACTGGACTTCTGAAAAACTTAGCAAAAAAAAATGGAATTTGATATCTTTTTTTCCCTATTTTCTGAGTAACAAAAATAAGCATTGCCATTCTTCAGTCAGTTATTTTCTTATTTTCATAATCTTTGGTATGTGCAGGCACTTAAATTTTAAAAGTGATAATTAAACTAGTAGAAAAGATTTAGTTTGCCTAATTTCCTCTCTATTTCTACAACATACAAAGGCACTGAGAAGATAACATTCCTGAAACTTAGAGACTTAGGTTTTATGGGTGAATGAATGATAAAGTATTTTTCCTTATTTATGTACAGGTACAGGCTAGAAGTGTGTTTTTTTCTGAGAGAAAGGGTAGTCTTTATTGTTAGTCCCACACTTCATGAGTCTATTTAAAAACTATAATCGCCCAGGAAAGCTTCAGAATTAAAAAGAACTGAAGATGTTCAGACACCTCCAAATGAGAACAGAAAGTACTTTTCATCATCATATCTATTTGTCTCTGGTTTGAACTTTATATATTCTTATATTTTTACATGTGTTCAATATTTTTCACATATGTATATGCTTTTATACTGAATTAATAGAATATACTTTACTGTAAGCAGAACAGACCATAGAACAGCACTAAAGATCATGTTAGTGTTTCCTAACTTGCTTTAATTGCTTTTTTATTACTTGGTGTAGTTAAGAATTCGAGAACTTGAAGAAGCTGTGCGTGTGGAAAAGGACAGACGAGAAGAAGCTCTTTCAGATTTAGAAATGATCAAGAAAGAGTTCAAAGGGTTAGAATATGCATACGAGAGAGAAAAACACAATGCCCAAGAAAACCTGGAAAAACTCAATGTGTAAGTTTCCCTTTAAATTCATTGTAAAATGGCAGTAGACAGCTTGATTACAACTTACAGTTTACATTTATATAGTTTTCAGTCAGTATGAAAGAACTAAATCTGGTGCAATTTCCCAAAGCAACCAGAAGTTCAGAACCTGGTGTTCCATTAATAACAGGTCCATATCAGTAACCATATGGGTGGGTAAAGAAAATAACTGATCTGTTACTGATTATTTGCTAAAGCAAAAATGTTGGAAATTATAGTTATGGCAGGGTCCTGTCTCCTGTGTGTTTTGGAGGAGTGTAGGAAAGCACACATGGCAGGATTAGAGCACATTTTTTTCTTCTGTATGCACTTACGTTATTATGAAAATACTGTTTTTCACTTCAGTGAGCTAGATGTTTCTTTAAGACTCCTGTTGTGAAGTTGTGTATCATTTATAGTGGTGAATCCTCATTTTCAGCTTTTGAATGATTGTTGAAAGTGTTAACTAGCTAATGAAAATAGAAGAGGGGATGAAGTATATGAGAGCAGATGAAATTACCAGGGATTCCTTTCCTGCTCAGCACAATCTACTGTGTCTGTGCTAACAGATGTCTTTTGGAAGAAAGTTTTTGCCATATTCCCTGGGCAGATATAGGATACGCTGTACTGAGTCTTCTTCCTTGGCTGAATGGAGTTTATATTGGGGTGAGAAAATGTCAGGAAGAAGAATGGTGTGGGAAGACTGAGGAGTAGGTGAAAGAAAGGATAATAGTTCATGAAATTTAGGGAAAGAGGGGGTTTAAGATGACATAAAATGGGTGGCACACAGTGGGGTTGTGGGGAGAGACTCGAGGTAACAGAGTGGGTTGGAAAAGAGTTTGCATATCTCAGTCTAGTATTATGGGGGTCTTTACATAAAAGTATTTGTGGTGACTTGCCTCATGCAAGCAGTAGAGGGGGAAAAAGGAAACTGGTTTCCCTACCAAAAAGGAATTTTGTGGCCTAACTTCCTATATACATGCTTACAGAGATGTTTTTAGTAATATAGTTGAAACTTGTGCTGTATTATAAACATCTAGGAGCTGTTTGTTAAAAAAAAAATTCAAAAGAGGCTTGATGTGCATTTAGGTAAACCAAAGTCACACTAAAAAGTGAAAACTTCTTTCTCAAAAACAACATCAACTTTTATGATCAAAATTTGTGAAATACATTATAATAGTAATCTAAAATGGTTCTTCAGGAAGACTGCAGTCTTCACAGCTGTGAAACTGAGTAAGTATATTTCAAGATTCTCTACAGTTCTAAAATAACATTGTTTAATTAAACTCTAATCTCATCCTACCTGGTTGTTTTTCCTGTGAGCATGGGTTCTCTGTCAGTAAATACATGACTCTAAACTGATAACAATTTTTTTGTCTTTCCTTGAGCTGGAGAAGGCCTAGACCATTAATTTGACATTTTATTCCATTTTTATTGTTTTGTTTTAAAAAAGCACCTTTGTTTGCAAACCAGCCTTTTTTGGATGATTGGTTGTTTGATCGGTAGTTTTGCGTAACAGGCTACTTTGTACTGTCTGAGCTTTTCTTGTATGTAACTTTTTATTCTTACGGAACATATGGACTATGGTTCTTTTTTTTTTTTTCATCTTGGTTTGGTTTTCGTAGTTTTTAATTTGGTGCGGTGGATTTTTTCTTTTCCCTCTGGTAGATTCCCATATTTGAGTGGTCCAGAAAATATGGAAAAATTCATATTACAAAAGTTTTCTTGAGCTACTGTTCTTCCAGTGTTTGTTCTTGGACCATTTCTTCACTTGTTCCAAGACCTAATATTCCAAAGTTTGTCTTTGTATTGACATTAGACCACAAAAATTAATCATCCTCAGTGAAATACGGGGCTTTTTAGTTTGGAGGGTTTTTTTGACTAATGCTTGTTAAGCCATTGTAGTTTTCAGTCTAGAAAAAGCTATCGTGTCTTGTCAACACAGCTGCCATAATGTGGCTTTCTGTAATCAGTCAGGAACCTGTTAGTATGAATGTGTTCTGGGAACCAATAGATGATAATAAAATACTACCTAATTAGCAGCTTTTTTAATGTAACTTAAACATATGTTTAGGTATTTTCCAAACCATTAGAATTTTACAAGTTTTAACACAAGATCTGTTTTTAAATTTTTAGATGAGTAAATTTGGTTAAAAACATGAACATCTATAAGTAGTAGCTTTCCAATTAAGTCTCTGAGAAACTCTAAAAGATATTTTTCTGTGTTAGATTATTTCGACCAACATAACGATAATGGTTAGATGTTGAATCGTATTGTGCATTCAATAATGTTTTGTTCCTTGTGAGAATCTTTTATCAAGATGTATGAGGACATTTCTTTGAGAATTGAAGGGGTTTGTGTCTAGGATAACTGATAGGATAACAAGGGGTCCATGTCTGTGGATTTTTGATCCACAAAAGTTACATCTTTCAAAAATATTATCATCAAAAAAGAAAAATAAGAGGTTTTTTAGAGAGTGTATTTCCTTGTTTGGAATTACTGAGGAATACCTGAATAAGTATAATGTTTGTACTTAAGACTATGAAACACAGTTTTTACAGATATGGTACCATTTGCCTTAGGAATTTCAATAGTAGTGCTTACAGAGAAGGAAATACTTGTGTTACTAAAATGCAAGATGAAGTTTAAAAAGCCTTTTTTTTTTGCTCTAAACAGGACAATTATGTTCAGTGTTTCTTTTTCAGGAAGGCAATTTGCCCTATCCTAGAGGTTTTTTGGGATAAAACGGAATTTATGACTGCTTGAGGCATCTGTTCTGTGTGTTAATTGAATGTGAGAATAAATATTGTCTAATATCCAAACAGTGCTTTTCACTGCTTGCAATCATGTGTTGATTTAGGCAATTACTTCTAGCAGCTTCTGCCAGCTGAGTTTTTTGAAAGTAAATTGTCTTCTGTGATTTCAGAGAATGCAAACCTTTCCATGAAAGTTAAGATAGTTAAAATACAGTTAAAACAGTTGGTGTTTTTTTTTAAGAGATGTTGAAGAAACATGAACAGCCTATCCTCACAATTTTGTTAGTCCAGACACCTAAATTTCCAGACCTCTATTAAGATAAGTAGTGAAGATCAGGCTTTTTCTGAGGTGGACATCAGTCTACTCAATTCCCTTGAGGTAATTACATGGGCTGGGCAGGTACTACCTCATCTGTTTCCTGTGCCCTTTTTATTCTTTGAAGCATACAAGTGTCAGTAACATTGGTGAATATCAGTGATTGCTTTCACTGGACACCTTCTGAGAGAATACAACAGCCTTTGATCTACTTACCTTTGAAGGGTCTGGTCCTTGGACTTCAGACAATGTCAGGATCTTGGCTTTTTCTTTTAAGGCATAGTTTGGCATCCAAACATATTTTCTCTTTTTCTGGAGGACTTGCATGAGTTTATCTTTAAGCCTTAGCCAAATGAAAATCTTAGACACTTTCATTTGTTATGCTAGAACACTTGTATGTCTCTTTAGCTGGACTTGACATAGGTAAATAATGCCGAAGTTGGAAGGTACATAATGCTGTAAGAATTCATTTTCTCAGAAAAAAAATATAGTTCTAGTAACTGAAACCAAGCAAACGGGCTTTTCTGGGTGGCATAATTTTTTTTTTTTCTTAGAAAAAATATAGTTGTAATAACCAAACTCAAGCTAACAGGCTTTTCTGGGTTGCATAATTTATTAATTAGCTCTGAACCCAGTAGCACTATGTAAATTAGAAGCAACATGGGATTTGTTTCTCTGTGTGAATTTACTTTTCTTGAAGAGTGAGAACATGACATAGAATAATTTGGAACTGCTTCTGCTGTGTTTCTGAAAGCTGTGAGAGTAGACACTACTTTGGGGGACTGAAACAGGCAGGTTTTGAAGAATGAGAAGTAAACATCTGCAGCTACAGCAAAAAATCAGCCAGGCTGATGCAGAAGCGCATAGGTATTTGGAGGACTGCAGATCTAGTCCTTCAACTAAAAAGATACAATAATCTTTAAAAAGGAAGTCTGAAAGTGACAATAGTGATTCAAAGGCTGCAAAATTGGAAGAACTTTGAGCCCTTTGCACTACTTTCAGTTCTAGGGAGACAGAAGTGCTAGGAGAAGAAACAGAGATGGGTGGCACCTGGATGTTTCTACTGCTGAGTGCTACATCGAATAGTTCTGGTTGAAAAGAATAGCAGGAGATCTGTAGTCCAGCCTGCTGCTCAAACCATTATGTTATGAGATCAGGTTCTTCAAGGTTTCATCCAGCTAGGTCTTGAAAATGTGGAGAATGGACATGGCACAACCTCTCTGCGGACCTGTTCCATAAAGTTGGAAAACATTTCTCCTTGTCTGAACCTCTTTGGATGCAGTACTTGTCTTGTAGACAAACACTGCTGTAAAGTGATCAACTGCATTTCCTTGATAACCTCCTGTCGCACTGACACACTAAATGCACCACACAGACTCCGACATGGGTTCAAGCAAGAGGACTAACTTTATTACATCTCACCCTCTTATGTTTAGGAAAAAGAAAAATAGAA
>WAAE01000072.1:0-37490 GCA_013400495.1 Nicator chloris
ACAGCACCTCGATGGGTTTTCAGCTGGGCCTGTTTTCCTGTAACCAGTGATGTGCCAGTGATGTTAGCAGAACTGTGCTGGGCTGTCTTCAGGGCTCTTTGGCTTTGCTCCTCTGATGTGTTGGCATGTGAGCTGGTTCAGTGGGAGAGCTAGATGCACATGAAATCTGTGCTGATGAACAAGGCCAACAATTAATCGTGATTTGTTGGGAGATGAGGCAGACAGGCCATTGTTTGGAATACTGGCTCTCCCCTTCCTTACACCACAAAGAGCATCTTTGCAGAGGAGTGTTTAATTAGCATTAGCAAGCACAGCTTACAGAAGAGACAACTGCATCATTTTCTCTTGTCATCACTTGAGAAGCTTTTGTGAGCATTGTTTGGAATTGTTTTAATTCCATACAAATAAGGGACAAAACCACAAGCGGGAGTCTCACGGATGTAGTGACAACCACAGACCAAAAGAAAAATAAAAGTGGCTGCAAAAAGCTCTGATGAATATGCACTGACCTATACTTGGCCAGCAGATAGCAAGAACACCTATCTCTTCAAGCTTAGTTGTTGAAATATTTGATGTTCAAATGTTATAAACTCTGCAAGGAATCCCACAATCTTATCCTGTCAATCTCTTAACCTGGATATAATAGATGATAGAAAGGATAAAGAAATAGCACCAGAAAGACAGTTTGCAGAATAAACATTTTCATCATTGAACAAATAGACAGAAAAAGCTCTCTGTTTAATGAGATTGCCCAATATGATATGATAATCCAGAAAGGCAAGGATGGAACCCCTGATGTTTAACGCAATCTGAAGAGTCAGTAGAGCAGCATCTCATAGCAAAGAGATATCTCAGTTACTGTGTACCTCTGACCCTCTCATATCGGGGAAATTCTTCTCCTTTCTAATCTGAAACCGTTACTCCTTTTGGGGTTTCTCTCCATTCTCAGCTTTTTTTCCCAACTTTTGTTCCGCCATTGCCAGCTATTTGCCATGTTTCCCTGGAGGGTTTGGCGGAGGTACCTGCCATAAACTGTTGTGGCAGACTATGAAGACCACGTTCTTACAGCAAAGTACTGCAGCAGAAAACAATCTTAAGGCAATAAATAGGCTACACGTGTCAGGTTGTCTGGGTCCCATCTGTTCACTTTTCTCAATTCATGTGGGAAGCTCATTTGAGCAGCTACTGTCTCATGTGATATTTCAAATAATACATCATTTGACGTGTAAAGTAACTTAACAAAGTGTATCTCAGGCCTAGCTGTAATGTCTGCTCTCCATGATGGATCCAAGAGGATAATGTATTGACAGAAGGAAATACAGGCATTTCTGCTTACAACAGCATTAGGATAATGGCAGTATGTCAAATCCCCTCTTTAAATTTTCATTTGTTTACTTTGGTTCTAGAAATACTCGTAAAATTGGCCTACAGTGACACATTCACCTGTCCCAAAGAAATCTATTCATTGTGAATTGTGGGAATCTAGCTAACAGGGAAAGACAGTTGCAGCATCATGGAATGACGTCAGTGCTGGTCACTGGGGAAAGAATCTGGCATTTACTGCTGATTTGGAAGACATCTTTTTCCAGAGAGATTAATAAATGTGACTGCACACAGCATATGATACTATTCAGATTAAACATGACAGAATCCAGAAAAGCCTGAAGATGTTAAAAGACTGGATATGAGAGCAGAAGACCTGAAATTAGAGGTCAGAGTTGTGAAGAGGAATTAGTCACTGGAAGGAAACCTAAAGAGTTGCTTTGTCCCTAGTTCCCCAAGGACTTCTTTCTCTGTAGCACCTGTGGCAGTTTTCTTTCTCTTGTCACCCACTTTGCATCTTCATATAAAAAGACCTAATTCATAGGAGTTTTCCCATTTGTCAGAGTGCAGATCCTAAGCTGTGGGAAGAGAGCACTTGGTTTATCTCAGGAGGGCAGGTCCCCTCAGCTCATTGTAATCTGTGACATAAACCACCAATGTGAATCGATCCCAGCTGCACTAGTCCTAAAAATCTCACCCAGTGGCATATGCCAGATATGCCTGCTGTCCCAGCTGCTTCAGGTGACATTTTCTAATTGTCTGCTCAGGAAGAGTCTGGAGCATGGGACCAGAACGGGTCCATCCCACCAGCACGTTGTCAGATCACACTCTCACATGACAGAATCAGAACCAAACAGTTGGTATCTGGGAATGCCTCTGATAATTCAGGAATAGGCACCAATGCTCCGCTACAGCCACTTTGTAGGTGGAGGGATCATGTTGCTGGTAACTAAGAAGTGAACTTTTTCTTGTTGTTTGGTTCTTGTTTGTCCTGCTGGAACTCACCACAGGATTTGCAAAAAGGGAACAAACTCATCCACCTTGAAAGACAGCTTTGCATTTATTTGTTTATTTATCTTCCGGTCAGTTGCCTCACAAGAAAATTACTCTGTAATCAGTGTAATTTGCTTGCAGCCTACTGGTATCATTGCCCTTTGATGTTAAAAAGTTTATTAGTGGAACTGCATTTTGTATCTGAATAATGCATTGTTCTGTAGGGCTTCTCTCTCCTCAGGCAGTCAGACGGAACAGGGGAATCCTTTTCCCCTCAGCATCTTTGTGCCATCCTTGAAATCCCTGGCTTTTGCATGCAGAGGACTCAGCTTCTTAGAACAAAGCGTTACTTCCAACATGGTTCAGTGTTGACATTCATCTTCTTATTCTTAAGAACTAATTCTATCTGTCACCGAGTTCCTGCCTCAGATGGACACTGCAGAACCACAAGGCTTTGAAGAGAGAGCTGGAAGGGACTCCTTGGGACCGCAGCATCAAGCCCCCTGGTGTGGCAGGGAATTGTGCCAGACTGTTCTTGCTGGGAAAACTTCACATGAAAAGCAGTGGGAAGTTTTTATAGGCCAGTTTAGCCCAGATTTTCAGACCCCCAATAAAAAATGTCTCCACTTGTTATGTTCATAGATTTTATTCCAACTTGGTTTGAATTCTCTTAGACAGTTCAGAGTGCCCAGGGATGTAGACTACACCACAAATTAGGCAAGAGCAATTGCTTCTGCAGTGGCATTAATATTTTCCTATCTCTCCTTGAAAATCTTTTTCTGATGCATATTAATTGCATTTGACTTCTGCTTTGTCAGCTCCTTCATCAGCATGTACTTCTGGCTTTTACTTCACCCTGGAGATACCAGCTCCCAGTGCTCCAGGTGACCTCCAGAAAGTTATGGACAGCCTGCTATGCTGGGTAAAAATCTACTTTGTCAAATTAGAGTGAATGATGATATCTTAGAATGTTTAATTCACTCAATTTGCTGAGAGTCCTAGGTCACTAACATGAACTAAAGTCATACTGACAGTTCAGCTGCAGAGTTGAGCTGTGGGTGCAGGTTAGGACTGCAAAGTCTGATAGCACAGACAGTGGCACTCCGAGAAAGGTTAAGCTGATGATTACATGCTTGCAGCAGCAATAATACAAAGCTAGCATAAAGCTCCCTCCTGCAATGAAAGATACTCTTCTTTGGTGCCCACAGAGGTTTTGGAAACACAACTGCTCCTTCCTTAAAAGCAAAGCTCGGTGTGGTACCATCAACTTGCCATAACCCCAAGCACTTGCTGTTTCCTGTTGTGCACCACTGCAAAGTTATCTGTGATTTGCCACCACTTTTCCATTGTTTTAATCTTTAGCTAAAAATTTCCACGTTTTTGTAAGATTTAAAGCACTAACATAGCATTCTGTGTTCCTTTGCAGTGGTAAGTGGAGTCTCTAAAATCTTGTGTGTCTCCTGTCTGCTGTGTTCTATCATATTTGCCCATTATCAGTCCTGATAGAAGTTCACACTAGATTAAATTTTTTAAGATTTTTTGCAACATTTTTGCAGTTAAACAAAAAATTTTGCAGTTGTCCAAAGAGATAGATTAGATAGATACATAGATAGATGATAGATAGATAGATAGATAGATAGATAGATAGATAGATAGATAGATAGATAGATAGATAGATAGATAGATAATTTGCTCTGTGTATGTTTCAGCTCTTCTGGTGAATAAATTATTTCAGTTACTGTCCTGCAAGTGAAATATGTTGTCTGAATTTTTATAGACTGAATATTCATAGGAGGTGAACATTTTAGCTGTTTGCTGAGTGAATACAAATGCAAACATTAACATCACAGATTCACATCTGCTAGAAATCTCTGGCACAAAGCAAGAGAGATTTGAAGTGACAACACTTTTCCACTTCACAAGAGATGGAAAGCAATGACTTAATTATAATATTTAAAACACCGACACTTAATACTCTGATCAGAATTTGTTTCAGAATTTTAAATTAACGTGTACATGTGGGATGTGGACAGCTCACTGCTGGTCACCCACATGCTGTCTCCATCCTTGCTGTAGTTCTGCCATTTTTCCTCCTGGGAGTTTAACACTGATGAAGCAACTGAATGCCTCCAAGTTACTGTAGTCATTCACAGTAAGTTTAAATCTGCCAGAGAAAATGGAAATTTAAGGCAAGGACTAAGAAAGAACATCTTCAAGTTTGGCTTTAATTCTTAAGTTTATTTTCTACTGCACGTAGGTTTGTCACTGCTATGTTTGATTGAACACAACACGATGGCATGGCTGCCTGACAATTATTTTGAGGAAAGAATGGAATGTGTAGAGTATTTTTCGAAATATTCAGTTGAATGCTTTTGTCCTGAGGCTCCCTTGAAATTGTTTCATTCTTGTAGGTTATGATTTGGTGGTAAGAAGCACCGTTTCAAACTTCATTAAAGCATTTATTGCAATAAATCAGGTCTCCTAGGAGTGCAAAGAATTGTTATAAATGATGTTGTGATTTTTATGCCAAAGACAAGGAAATGAAGGGAGGTACTGGAGACAAGAGGAAAGGAGAGAAGCTGTGCTTGGACCCAAGTGTACACAGGTTCTGATTCTGGCTTGGATGTTGTGCTGTTAGAATCCTTTCCTTGTGTTTGTTGATTTTCAGTTGGAAACACACTGTTGATTTGAAAGGTCTCCATTAGTTCCCCATCTTGAGGATGAATACCTGATTTTTCCCAGCTGTCCTGGCTAAAGGATGACAAGCCTGCAGCATTTTGATGTTGCCTGCACTGCTTTGTCTTTGTGCCACCTAAAAGCAATGAATAGCACCATCTTTCAAGTGCCTGCACGAGCAGATCTCCCTTCTCCACGGCCTACAAATGCCTGACATACCTGAAACTGCCAACAGTTAATTTGCTGCAGTGCCAGGATTATTCATTATTGCCTGGACCGACAGCCTTTCAGCTCAGCACCATTTCTCGACGCATTTGAGGACAGGAACTCTCTTTGAGCTTTGCATTGGCACAGTTCCTGGTGAAACAACCATCTGGTGTGGGGCTCCTCAGCATGTCAGTGGTGCAGATGGGAAGCAACATTGGATCAAAGCTCTGCATGTTTTTCTCGTTGCTGTAAAGATGTTTAATGTAAGGAAGGATGGGTTCCCCTGCAAGGCATGGCTGGCTGGCTGCACAGAGGCAAGAAGAACCCTGCCAAGCTCCTCTTCAGTATCTTGTAAGAGGAGCCAGCTGGGCTCCTCACCCTGTATCTGAAGATAGGGGGGTCACAGCTTGCAGGAGCACAGAGGGACTCTGGCAAGGAGGTGGTGAGAGGGGCTGGAGGCAGGGGCTGGCAGCCAACCTGCTACACAGTGCCTGGGAACCCCAACTCACCCCAAGTCTCTTCTAAAGGACAGAAAGCAGCCAGGTTAGCATGTAGGGAATACCTGGGTGGAGGTGAAGGCTTTTTCCTCTCTGATATGCCCATCCTGCCATTGTAGGATTACTGCTAAGTGTGGCACTTGGGTTTCGGATTTATGGTTATTTTGGGTTGCCTGGGTCTTGGGCAGAGAGAAACAGGATAGTGTTATTCCCTCCTGTGGGTCTTACAGCCTCAGCCACACAAAAACTGCATAATTTTTGGTTATTTCCTGATCTAATTACTGACATTGTTTTCCCTGTTTGGTAGGACATACACTAAACCTCTAACCCTCTGGGTAGGACTCTGTCAGAAACTCTCCTTTCGGTCCATTAATTACTTCTCTCAGCTATTACCAGTACTCAGGACCTGGGCCAAAGACAAATATGATTACAAAGAAACAAAATCAATTCAAACCCCAAAGATCTCCAGTAACACCAATGAGGATGAGAGAATATAGAAAATTAATGGAAAAATAAATTACTTTATGCACACATATTGATACTGCGGTTTTTTTTATTTGCCCTAATGTGAAAGTCCCTCTTTGACGTAAAATTAGCAGGGGCATAGTACTTTTTGTTTAATCCACATGGAAACTACAAATGAAAGGGCAGCTAGATAGACAAGGAAAGTAATTATATAATCTGAAGGAAACAGCAGCAGTAATTAACTGAAGAGTTTTATGGCTTTGGACTTGGATAGGAAATGAAAATACATAAAGTGCAAAACTTATTTCTAAAAATGTAGACAGATGGGGTGAAATGCCACAACATTATTGTTGTCTGTGTGACACTTTGAAGAAAGATAGAGGTATGTTTCTAATGGATAAAGAGCTCTTTTCTGAGAAAACATAATAAGTCAGACAGGGAACTATAAAGCGTAATTGTTTTATTCAATTTCAAATTTGATGCTAGTTGAGAGAAAAACTGATGCCAGTGGAGGCAACAATACATTTTAGGTGGCCCATTATAACCACTGAATTAAAGGTATAAATTATTCTGGTGAAGAAAGGGAATGTTCTCTGCCCATATCCCTGTGACTTAGTTTAGCATTGAGCTGAGATACACACAGTACAACAACTTAAGGAAATGTTTCTCTCTAGAGCTTGTTTGATCCAGCTGAGGCTGGAAAGCAATAAATCAAAGCATCTCCAGCAGATGGCAACTATTCAAATTTCTGCTTTCTTTCCTGCATATAATGCAGGATGAATTGCTTGTACTTTTCATCCAGCAGAATCAAGTAAAGAGGGAAACACAAAATCTAGCTATTAGGGCCTGAAGTGTGCAGTGGCAAAGAGAGCACCTGGCTTCTCGTCTCAGTGCTGACAAAGATGAGTTATGTGATCCTGAGAAAGTAATTTAACTACTCCATGAACTGTGAAGATATAATAAACTCAGCACATAAGACACAAGTGGGTAAAAGTCTCATTGTGCCAGCACCCAGCAGTGCTAGGAGCACTAGATAAAGTCTCTAGAAGTACTGAGCATTGGCTTTGCAGCATCATCATCTTTTTTTATTATTTTTGAGCAGCTCAGTCTATTTAAATAGAAGTAAATTCACTGACAGATCGGACTTCATAAAACTGTCCATCCAGGCTTTGTGCTGTGGAGAGGGTTGTTATTCATAAATGGCAAATTTATTTATCCGAGTCTTGTGCGTGTTTTGGATTGCCCGCATTCAACCTGCACCACGTGCAGCAGACCAAACCTGCTCCTGCTGCCTCTGTCCACAAACAAACTGCTGCACAAGGGTCTGTTCACTGGGCTTGGTCAACAACCACCAGCAAGCCCTTAGTGTTGGCTTGCTCTGTACCACATCCTTACAGTGACTCATCTACGTGTGACTGTCATTGCCTCTTTTGCACACCCCTTGTGTGTGCTTTGAAAGACCAGTGTTAGTCACAGCAGGCAGAGAGTCTTCTGGAGCATCTACTCCTTCACAGCCTCTGCTTTGTTACATCTTCTGCATGGTACTGTGTGTCTCAGCTCAAAGTACTCGCAGAGACTGCACTGGCATTCCTTCAAAGCCCACGGGTGGCACCAGCTGACTGTGGCTGGAGAGCAGTTTGCTTAACGTTGGCACCTCAGAAGCAAGCAAACCTACTTCTTCAGACTGCCCATGACTGAATTTGGTTACTCTTATTTTGTTAAACCCTTTTGTTGTGGCCGTTCACTAAAAAATGGTTAACAAGTTAAGTGGTTTGGTCTTCATTAATTCACATTCCTGCAAAGAGAGAAACCACTTGGAAAGGAGCCGCTTATTTTTAAGCCTGGTCCAGGTGTGGGGCAGTGTCCCTGGCGCAGCCTGAGCTGGTGCAGAGGGAAGCATTAATTCACAGCAGGTGTACTGTAAGACTGGCTGATCCTTGATTAGGAATGGGTTGGCTATCCCCATGAAATGATTCTACTGTATTTTTCCGTGGTGCAGCAGTAGAGTAGCTATTTAACCGCACTGCTTAATTCTGCCGAAAATACTGATGTCTTCGTGTGTTATGAAATCTTGAGGGACTGAGTGAACTGTATCTGTATGCAGGAAAATGAGGTTCCTTAGCCCTGAAGGATCATGTTTGATCAAGGTCCTCTAATGCTTTTTCCATTACAATAATTTTGCCGTATCATTCAAGGCAAGCTGGGAAGATCATTTTATGAACTATTAGTTGGCTCATTTGTTCTTTTGCCTTTAAAATCTGAATACCTTTATACTAATAAAATCTTTTCCTCAGGGACATAAATAACTAGATGCTAAGTGATGGTAACTTAATTTTGAAAATGTACAAATTGGCCACAGAGTTTCCAGAACCGAATTGCATTACTCCATGTTTTCACATAGGTCACTGTAGTAAATTCTGTAGCAGAGCTCAGAAATAGCAGCTTTAGCAGCACACACAGGCAGCAAGGTCTGGTTAAACTGACTTCTTAAGCGACCTCCCTGTGGTGAGGTCTGACTTTCAGAGCTATATTCTGCTCACGTAACCATAACTCCAGAAAACTGGTATTGATTAGCTTTGCTTGCACAGAAAAACTTGTTCTATTGCTTTCCAATAATGACCAAAACCAAGGTTTCTGCTCAAACTGTTTGCTAAGGTGGGAGGGAAGCAGTAATAACACCTCCTGTGTAAAGATGGTCCCGATGCCTTTGAATCACAGCCATTCAGTTCCACCATATATTTGGTATGTGTTGAAGCCCTGGTAAGGTAACTGCATCAAAGTGGGGAAACATTAAATTAAAACACTAAATAAACCCTAAAAGATGGTGTCTCAGAAGCTTCATGCAAGAATAGTGAAGATAAGTGAACAAGAAAGAGTTCCGGAGACTTTGTGAGTAGACAGTGCTCCAGAAAGCCTTGATTTCCTGTTCCTTTTCTCATCCAACCCGCTGGGCTTAGGGCAGTCCCAGCACTTATCTCAAAAGCTCTGTCTCTCAGCAACAGCGTTTTCCAGCCGTTGGTTCTTTTAAGCTTTACCCCAGGTGGTACTTTGCCCCAATACTGAAAAACATCGAAGCACAAATATCACGTTCAACGAAACGTGAAGCGATTGGAGAACCCAAATCCATCCTCCTTATGGCACTTTGATATTTGCTGCTTCTGGTTGTGAGGTTTCTGGATACCTTGCCAGCACTCTGCCCCCAGCTATCCCCCGCCTCCTCACCTCTCAGAGCAGTGCTGCTGATTATTTTACTCAGATATTTACATAAATATGACACACTGAGAATCTGAGCTTAGTGCCTTTGTTTTCGATTCACCTCGTTTGGAGGATAATTACTAAGCTCCTGTTCAGTGAGCTGATGAGGTTATTGTTTGTGGGCACAGAAGGAGTTTACTCTTAGTCTTTTTATTAGCATTAAGATGATCTGTTGGGGTTAGAGAAGAAAAGTGATTTGTAAAAGGACTATCAAGCAGCACAGGGAGATGTAGGATGTCCAGCCCATGTGGCTTCTGGGCAAGGCAGCCCTGGAGAGACAAGAGGAAACCACCCTAATCTTGAGCTTAAATCAGCCTAAATCAGTGTTCTAAATGTTGCACCAATAGGGGAAACAGCATGTCCTGCATCAATTTCTTCTCAAATTTCTTCAGCTTTCATGTTCCCTTTCAGTTTCCTCATTTCCTCAGTATGACTGGTGAGGTGCCATCTGCTGAGGTGACATACATTGACCATGGACCTGCCACGATGGTGTCCTGGCCCTCCTGTGTCAGCAGTGCCCTGGGACCACACTGTCATCCTCCCTCTCAGGGACTTTCTTGCCAGCCAAGATGGAACAGAGATGGGACAGCAGCCAGGATTGTGGTCATTACCTGGCTCCTGCTCTGGGTGCTGGGGGCATAGTGTAGGACTCTGGGCAAGGTCATGTGGATCTGGTGGCTACTCCCTCACTTCGGCCCTGGAAACACTTCGAATAACTTTTAGAAAAATATTTTCTTGCCGCAGTAAAGTGTCTGGGATTAAATGCGTATTAGTTCTCCTCTACCCTCATCCCTATTTGATCTTCATGGCTACATTGCTAGCCTAAAGCCTTCATCCTGATCTACTGTGACAGGTCAGAACAATTTGTGCTATTTAGGAAACGAGTGCTGGGCCCCTCTCACACTTTTGTCATTTAATTTGGCCCCAAAACCATTGGTTCAGATGATTAAATCAGCTCTGGAATTATGAAGGGTTGGGATTGGCAGTTAAACATGTCATTTTTTTTGTGGGTGTTGATGCCATGCTTGTGTACCTTCATGGACCAGTAACAAAAACCCTGGTCTTCATCTGGGCTGCAGAAAGTGGCAGTAAAACTGTGTGACTCAGAGTTCCTCCAGAGCTCTTCTGATAGAAGCATCCCTGTGTTTCACAATAAGGAAAGTCATCAGGGGTGGGTGGCCTGTTTTTCATGCCTATGTGCACTCCTAATGAGGAAATTTCCCTGCAGGGAGAATAGGAAGGTCTGTACTGGCTGTGCCATCCTGACATGTGCATCCTGAGACAATGCACACTGGCTGGAGGGTGCTGAAATCTGAATGGGACCATAAAACATCCCTCAACAAATGCTCTTTATGCGAAGTTCAAGAATGTCAAAGTGCATGAGAGACTGGAAAAGTTCAAAATTATGATTATCTAATTCAAGGTATCCGATGTGGTTTAACAAAGGAGGTCAGGAAGGATGTATTTTAATGAAGGAGGGAGGAAGAGGAGAAAAGCCAAACCAGAACAGGGGCTGTAGAAATAGCTGTCTCAAAAATCACTGTTCTTTCTTTAGTGACCACACTTTTTAAAACTGCCTTTTTACCCTGTTCAATTCTTTGTGTATGTATATATTTTTAATTTTGTTAGATCTCAGCAATTTCATTAGCAAGAAACACCTGTTTTGGCCCCAGAGGGGAATGCAGCTAGGTAAGCATATCCACTCTGAGCTGTGAGAGGCTGACTTTCCCACTCTGACTCAGATGGTTCAATACTGAAAAGGCATTTTGTAGTTTCTCTAATTTAGGCTACCACCTCAGTAGACATAGACAATTGAGACGGAGGCTCTGCTCCAGGTATTTAATGTTGTGTCACAGAGTGACATCACTTTTCCACCACAATGGGTACAGAAGTGAAAATTGGCTCACTAGTTATATGTGTGGGAAGGCTTTGCTAATGAGTCTGGGAAATGGCCACGTGGGAGGGCTCTTCTTCTGTCTAGAGAAGTGGCAGCTGCCATCCTGCTGTGCTTCAGGGCGCTGAAGAGCTTGTCCCAAGACACCGTGTAAATACGTGGCATAAACTGTGTCATAGCAGGGGCTGGGAGAAACCCTGGGCCTGGTGCTCAGTGTGCAAGAGCCAACAGATCAGCAGAGGGAAAGCCATCAAAACCTCTCATGAGCCCATGAGTGTTTGCTTGTAGGCAAGGATTTTGGAGTATGGCCATAGCAGCGGACCTGTCGTTGCAGGGCAGAACTCTGCTAGCCCACAGACATCACAGGAAAGGCTGTGACTGGGGTATCCAGACAGGTTCTGCCACCTCCCTCCTTGGAGGCTCTCAGGAGGCACCTGGTGAGATCCAATGGTTGACCATGATTTGGGCAGGAGGCTGGACTGGATGTCCTCTGGTGGTCCCTTCCTACCTCCCAGGATTCCGTGATGCTGTGACCTGAGCAGGCAGTGCTTGCTGTACTGCCTGAGCCAGTGAGCAAAGTTGCAACGTAATTGCATTTCATCTACTCTGTCAGTCTTATATATATGGGATGAAACACATGCTGATTTATTGTCATATTTCCCCTGACTCTTCTTCACATTTCCCTAAAGCTATTTCCACTTCAGGTATGGAAGGGAAAAACCTGGAATACGTTTTCAACAGAGATGGAGATGTGGTATCTTAACTTTGAAAAGAGGCAGATTCACAGTAGAAACAGAAGGGGCAATACTGGGAAAAAAAAAGACTCAGAAAAACACACACAGAGACTCCTTGAGAGACTTTATCAATTCAATATTTTCAGTCTTTTTCTTGTGATCCCTGCCTACCAAAAGAAACTTCCCTTGGCAGTCTCCAGAAATACCACAAAAAATCACATTCCAGTACCTGAGCAAGAGATGTTATTTGCATCAATTGAAACCAAATAAGAATTTAAATATTAGTCACCTCTCTCAACAGTAATGCTGCAATTTGGGGTAGCACAGATTAATAATCTGCACCACATATAGCATAATCTACAACATATCTTAACCCTGAAACAATCTTTTGGAATTATTTCTTCAATCATTTGAATGTTTCTCTGATGTAGGGAACTTCTGTGCAAAATTACCAGTATAGACAGGGAGGGAACATCTCGAGCACACTACCAGAGGTGAATTTTATCAAGAATTTTTTGGTTTAGAAGCTGCAAGGACATTTGTAAATGAAAAATGAAAACATATTCGCATTTTATCTACACTGGGACATTGATTTGCACCTCAGACGTGTGGTATGAATTTGCAAACAGGAAAAGTCCTTTATTACCCGCCTTGAGGGGAAAGGAGAGTTACAGGACACAGGGTGCTGGGGTTTCAGAGGTGCCACTGGGCTGCTCCCTCCATGCTTTGATGCAGCTGAGTGGCAGGTGCAGCTCAGACTCCCCTTTGGCACTGTGCCTCTTTAAGCTGGTTTTTTAAACTAAAACTAGTTACCAGGCCGCAAAGATGTGCTTCACAGATGTGCAGGAGGGATTTTGGTGCTTGGGACAGGCTGTGCCAAACACAACTTATATTGGCCACACAGAATTGCCAATAATTGCAGCGGGCCAGAGAGAGTGATCCTCCAGTCTTACATCTCCCTTTTCAGCAGATGAAATGTGGGTCCCGACTTAACATTTTCGGTATACATCCAGCCCTAGAGGCAAATGGGTTTGGAACAGCACCTGCAGGGTGCCTGCCAGGGTAACACTGAGCAGTTCTGTCTTTGGTGGGTGCTTATAAGCAGGGTTTTTTCATTCTAGTTCTCTTAACATTATCTTTTCGGCTTTGTTTTTTATTAATTCATGAGTAAATGAGAAATAATTTTACTGCTTCTTATACTATGTCTCACTTCTTGTTAATAATTTAAAACTTTCACCTCTGTGAGAAAGGATTTAAGGATTTTTTTTTCTACTACTGATATCTGAAAGGGGAAAAAAGCAAATACTTGGAAATCAGCTTATTAATGCTTTTTTATTCCTCCTTCAGCTAACAAGTTTTTCAAAGGCTGTATTTCTGCTGGACAGTTTACAGTCTTCTAAGAGCTATGTTTATTTTTCCTGAGATTATATCCACCTCCAGAGAAAAATTAAAAAATAAATATATAGTCTGTGGCTGCTCACTAAAGAGTAGCTAGCTCTTGCTGAAGCCCATGGGTGAGACCATATATGTCAAAATACATACCTTATGGAAAATGGGAGTGATCCACTTAGATTTCTACAGCTGTAAGGATCAAAGTCTTCAGAAAGCTTTGCATGCCCTTTTGATTAATTTCTTTTACAACAGCATGATGATTACCCTGCAGCAATTTAAGCTGTTCAGTTGGTAACAGATCCAAGGAAGCCTGCTTTCCGACAGATTTGGATTTTTGGCTCCTGTATTTTTCCCTGCATGTCTCAGCAGAATTATGCAAGCGTGGATGGAGCAGTGGCCAGCGCTGGCTGCCTGTAGGACAGCTCTTCTCCATCCTTCTGCTCCCCCTCTGCTTTCCACCCTTCCACATATTTTCTCAGGCTTTGAGGCATGTAGTCCTCCCTGAGATGTAGCTGAAATTGTACTCTGGATTAAAAGTAATTATGTGGGCACTCACAGATAAGACCGTTCCATACCTCCTTTTCTTAGAAAAACAGGGTAAGAGAATCTATTGCTGATCAGCAGCGTTGAGCATTTGCATTAAAATTGAGAACAGCTCTGTAGTGTCAGGAAAGTAATGTATGCACAGAGCCTGAAATGTAATAGCTGGATATCCTCTTCTGCTCAGATTTGTTAATGAACTGCACAAAATTGTAATTTATTATAAAATGGGATTGCACAACCTGGGGCATCACAAAAGCCCTCTGTCTGCAAGGACATGTTTTTTTACTGCTTTGCCTCTGTGTGTGCCTGTGAGGCCCCCATTTTGTCTGATATACACCCTTTTTAATATAAATGTGTGTAAGTTATGATATCCAGAAAGAATAAGCAACCAAAATTACTTATCATGGCAAAATCAGTTATCTATCCATTTTCATTGGAGAATGACAGTGCAAACCATTTACAATGGAGGACACTTCCTGTCTCAGCATTTCTTTACCATAATGCAAGAAACACCAGTTTTAGTGTAACAGACAAACCAAAATATTTCCTCCTACCATCACTCAGGGGAAGGGAACAGAAAATTCAGCTGAAACCTTCCCTACTTTTTTGCAAGGGACCTGTCTTCACAATTTTAGCCAGAATGGTTTAAATTTAACACATTTAAATTAAAAAAAAACCAAAACAACAAAAACAAAAAAATCAAACACCATCAACAAAACAACCCTAAGCAACTATTTTAAAGGAACAGGAATTACATCCTGAATGCCATACTTGCCTGTGCTAAACATTAGGCTGAAATAGCCTGCCAGACTTCAGGGCAAGTTGGTGCAGGCTGTGGTCAGAGGGCTGACAGGTTGGGGTACAAGGGGAATGGTGACACACCTGCAGCACCTTCCTAACGAAAATTGTGGTTTACCTTTCACAAATTCTTTTGGCAAGCTATGAATTATTTACTGTCAGGGTGATGAGGAACAGGCTGCCCAGAGAAGCTGTGGATGCCCTGTCCCTGCATGTGCTCAAGGTCAGGTTGGATGGGGCTTTGGGTAACCTGGCCTCATGGAAGGTGTCCCTGCCCATGGCAGAGGGATTGGGACTAGATGGTCTTTAATGTCCCTTCCAACCCAGACCAATCTATGATTCTATGTTTTGTGCGTGGCTATTTTCAAAGTATAAAAACATAATTTGGATTTTGGAAGCCTAAATAGAGTGTGATCTTAAACCTCTTTATAGAAATGTGTGTTGCCATTTTGATGTCTGACTGGCTTCAGCCTTATGCAAAACCAAGAGGTTCTTCCTCTGCTTGTTTATGTCTAGTGTAGCCTAGAGGAGAGTGCTAGCAAATATTCCAGCAAGAAGTATTTGTTGTTCCTGTAGTGTCATGGGTAAGAGGGCTGGTCTTGGAGGTTTCTCAGATGCTCCTCTGTTTTTTTGCAGGCTGTGTGAGAACTGAGCCTCCTGTAATCCCCCAATGGAGGCAGTTCCAGCAGCCTGCTGGAAGTCTCAGCACTGTGGGGGCATCCAGGCTGTCTCTGGCTGCTCCGTGCTGGCTTGCACTGACGTGCTCTGGCTCCAAAGACTGCCCAAAGCAGCCTTCACCTTTCTTAGGTGCAGCACATGCAAAGGAAACAAATCAGTCTTATCCCTCACTGTTCCTGTCAAACAGGGAAATTAAATCCTTTCATTCAAAGTGACTGTTTAGAGAAGTGGATATTTTAGAAAAGCCCCCCCCCTTTTTTTTTTTTTTTTGTGGTGTTCGAGCCTTTTAATAGAAGAAAAAGGTGAATACTTCTATCTCCTTTAGCCTCTAAGAGCAGCCTTGTTCTGGCAGCTTCGTGGCTGGTTGCACAGCTGGGCAGCTCCACGGAATGGAAAAGAGAGAGAAGAGAGCACAAGGTACCCAAATACTAAGGGAGAGGTGGCTGTGTGGGGGGATTACCATGTTAAAAGGCAAAACAAAACCAACAGGAAATTTCACATGGCTGAAACTCGACTCTGAAGTTTGGATGCAACTGAGAGTGTTTTCCTGATATGGAACTAGAAAATAAGTGTTCCTCTCTGTCCAGCAAAACACACTGTCTTCCCAGAAAGCAGCTGTTTGCTTTCAGGCACTTGCTATCAAAGCAGAGAAAGTAAAACACTTGATTTGCGGAGTTGCTCATGAACAGCCCAAGGCTTTGTGCATGCATCCAGGGGTGCTGGAAATCAACATTTTACTCCCACCAATGCCTTAGGGAAAATAGACCTCAGAATTTGGTAAGCTTACAAGACTCACTGTTCAGAAAAAAAAAGCCTTTGGATATATTTGTTACTCTTTCATCTGTCACTTATACTCTGGGCCACCATGAAAGTTAAGCAAGCTGTTATTCTTGTGGTACCTTAGCGTTTAGGAAACAAAATCAGGTGATACCTTTGGAAATGACAATAGGAAGGTGGAGAAACAAGAGGTGGAGAAAGCCACCTTTATGTGTGCACGATATGATTCCTACAAGCACAGAAAGAATGGCTGGAGATCACAGTATCAAGACTTCTATTACACAGACACAATTAAAAACATCACTTCTGTGGCTTAATTTGCTGCACAAAAGCCACAGAAGCTGACAAGATGACTAAGGATTAGCTTCACTATTTTAAGTTTCTATGGGGAATCATTAGAAAATCTGTTTCTCTTGATCCTTGAGGGAAAAACCAGAATGGTGTTGTCCAAAATCACTGCCTAAGCAGTGATGATTTTTTAACTGTTAGCATAGCTTGAGAAAAGATATATTTCATGCAATGCTGGGAGCTGATTGTTGCTGTGTTGGGGACAAATTGGAAATTAAGAGTAATTTGTGTTAAAATTGGAACTTAAGAGTCATTTGTGTTAAATTAAAAAAAAATACAAAGCCCTAAAAGTATTGAAATGGCTAATCTCTATGTTTATTATCTCTGGGCTCAAACAATAAAAATGTCTGCTCTACTCCTGCTCTCTAACTGTTGGGAAAATGGTCCAAAAATGGACTGAAAGGGCAGCAATGCTGCTGTTTTCATGAAATTACCTCTTTTGGAGCCTTGGAGGGGCAGCCAGCACAAAGACCAGCTAGGTATCAAAGTGGATAGTCCATGAAGTGAACAGCTGCCATGCACCCACATGCTGATCTATTGCCCTGTAGCACCTGTCCAGGGCCTTTGGGGTGTCTGCACTGTGGGTCTGTTCACTGTAGGTCCTTTCTGACACTGGATGTGCTCCCTTTACACTGGTGCCATGCAAGGATGCTGTCTCTTGGTTATAGACATGCTGCAGGGGTCTCAGGAGATGCAGCTGCAGTGACCTCTCTATATGGTTACCCACACTTTCATCAGCTCTGTCACATCCACAAGTGCTTGTGGGAAACACTCAAGTGACACGAGCTTGGAGAGATTTTCCATTAAGGAAAAAAAGATATCACCTGGCTTGTTTTGTTTGTGGGTGTTTAATCACTAGTTTGATAAATTTCTGTTAGTCAGCAGGCTGGTCCTGCAATATGCTGATCTGTGAGCTTTTGTAAAGGATACTTAAAATTGTAATGTGCCAGTTTGCACCGGCCCCTCTCAGCCTTTGATTGTGCCATCCATTTATATTGTTCTGCCAGACATACTTGCAATCCAGCCCTGTATTCAGGAGCTCAAAAAGAGTGCCTACACTGCATTTGCACAGCATATGCCATCCCAGAGCCACTGTGTTGCCATCCGCCAAACCCCGGACTTCATTTCTCCCCATGCCAAGTCAGATAGAAAACTCAGGAAAGGAAAAGGTCATCCACACAGAAGATGTGACATTTATAAAAATGGACAGGTTGGAAGAGGATTTGCTATTTAAGACAGACACAATTAGAGTAGCTGTGCCCCTCCAGGCTCAAGCGGGTGTGACTTTGCCAGAGGAACAGGAGAATGGGTATAGGAACAGTGAGTCTGGGCATGGTAGATCCCTCCCACTTTCCCACTGCCATAAAGGTTTACACCGCGGGTCTGCAGTCCATTGTGTTCTTCCAGCAACACCTGGAAGACTCACTGGAGAGTTCAGTGGCTCCAGGTAACGCAGCTAAACAAATCCCATCTCTTAAACACAGCTGGTGAAGGAAGCATCACGACAGAGCAAATCTCTGGACACGTTTAATGGAAAGCACTTGGTGCTCCAGAACCCTACCAAGAGCAGCATTCAGCATGTGACTGTAAGAGTGTAGGTGTGTGTGAGACAGGAAAAGGATTGTGGGGAACCAGTTGAAGAAGATATTGCTTTTCTTCCAGTTATTATTTTGGATCTGTCTGGTGTTTAAACCAGTCTTGCCAAGTCATAAGAAAAAGATCTGCTCTTCAGCAGTACTGCTGTGAGTCCCAGCTGATTTCTATTCATGGATCATTAGGGAAGTATCTGGAGAGGAAAAAGCCCTTCCAGGACTAGGAAAGCCTCACAACTTTCCACTTCTTATGCTAGGTGAAAAACAATCCGAAGTTTATAGGGTCAGTCACCCACTCTGACTGCACTGCTACTAAAAGGAACTGAGAATATTATTTTCTTACAGTGTTACATTACTAAAGGTGGTCAGATGTCAGTAGGGTCAGGAAAATCTAAAAAGTCCTACATAGGTAAAATACAAGTTCTAAATATAACATAGATAATCAAGTTTATGCCTAGTGTTTACTTTTAGCCACATCAAAATTTTGTCTAAGCTGACACATATTTATCAGCCTGTACCAGGAACATATTTTGTCATGCACTGTGGAAATTCAGGTTTGAACAAATGGTGGTATTTTACATAAATCCATGAATTGAAATTTAATTTTCTAAAAAAAATAATTGCCTGTTTCTGATGACTATTATAGCAATTATCTGGGGGCAGTTTTTACTTTAAAGACTTTGTCCAAGGATTTTTTTCAGAATTTTATAAGCAGTCCTTACTGAAGAACTGTATCAAATCATGATCAAGGGGAGGCATGATCAAGTTCATGATACAAAAATTAGTGGAAACATCGATATTTAAAGACTGAATATTTCAAAACTTCTAATTTGCCCATCTGACATGGGCAGCCTAGGCCATATATGATTGTCACTTTGAGCAGCAGCAACATGTTGGTTTTGAAATGAGCTTCCTCCGGGTTTCTGTGTGCCCAGAGCAATCCTAGGTGACAAAGATGCTCCCTGCCCCCTCAAGTATTGGCGTGACTGTTCCTTTTTTTTTTTTTTTCCCCCTAGAGCTTTTTTTGCATGCATGTTTCAGAGAGAGCAGACATATCTATTTAATCTAGATGATTTAAGACTGACAGGTTGCATTACCAAGAACATGCTTAGTCTCATCTCATGCATAACATCTGTATGAGGAAATTTGCCAGTGCATCATTATAAAAAATTGCTCCAGGATACATGCAGAGGTGGAGGTCTCAGAGGATGTCTGCCTGTGTGGGGATCACTCACCAGGACATTTTGGCTAAAATATTTAAGTGCTGGAAAATACTTGGTTCCTTACAGGGACAGAGAGAGTAGATGAGAAGCAGTCCTTGCTTTGGGACCAAAAGGATTTCTGGTGGAGGACCTGGAAGTTGACGTCAGTGGGGTGGAAACCTGCTGGGAAGGATTTGTGTCTTCTGAAAAACAGGATGGGAACCGATCCTCTTTACAGTCACAGGATTTTTATTTGTTCTGTATCACAGGCAAAAAGCAAGCAATACAAAGAAAACTGCAAAATCCATGCAAAGCTAGATCAGAACAAAATGGCAGCTTGTAGCATAAGATTTTATAGTGATTTTTTCATCTAATAATTAACAAGAAAGAGTTTAGCGTTATATTACTCTAACCAATTAAAAAAATGTCCTACGTGGGGTAACTGAGAACAAAGGCATCTCTATAAACGAACAATACACAATAATTCTCTGTTGAAGATTGAAACTTTTTCTATCTTTGCAAAGCATATATCTAGAACATAACACTCCCTGTATCATCCATTAGTCCTTGTTCTTGTACCTTATGATAAATGTAAATGTATTTTTCTTGTCTTGTATTTTCCTGCATTCTCTAGGAAAGTTTTAAAGTTCCCAGACTTTTTCTCAGCTCTCTTTTTGCCTACCTCCTGAGGCCTTCTTTACGCTTCTTAAAAACCCTTTTACCTTTTAAATTCCCACAGAAACCCATGCAAACACACCCAGTCAATGCCTACTCACAAGGGACATCCTCCTTAAGAGAAACAGAGGGGAACACTGCAGTCAGCAGTGTGATCAGAGAGATACTGTACCCTGTACTGTGGGACTAAAAAATCTCCTGCTAAGAGAAAGGTCTCTGCTTAGATTGAATCTGTCACAACTGAGCAAGCAGCAGACTGGTGCTCCTGGAAGAAAAATACAACCTGTGGGTGGTTAAGCTCCTGCGAAGGAGTGAAGGAAAGAACAGAAATTTATAGAGGTGTTACTTGGGAGAGAGATAAAAGGGAAGTGTATTCCTGCAGCAAAAATAAGCTGCATAATAGATTTAAACAGGAATTTGTTGTCAAAATTTTAGGGTAAGTATGATCAGTAATATTTGGGTATTAAAATGCCTGTGAGTAACAAGAAGTTTATCAAGGAATAATGCAAAGAGCCAAATGTAGCTAGGAAAAAACATGATGTTGAAGGCATTTAACAGGAGGTATTGCTAGAAAGGGTTTCTGTTCTTAGTGCTCATGTAAATAGATAAATAACTCTGGCTTCTGCCAGATATTGAGGTTTTTTTCCCCTTCCACATTCATTAAAGTACTAGCTTGTAATGTATAATGCCACTATTTTTTCTGGATAGTAAATGACTCTGAGCTTTGTTCCCACCTGTTGTTTGAACTTTCCAGAATTTCAAGGAATCCCTGGCCTATTACAACAGAATTTGGAGCTTTTTGGTTCATTTAATTTTTTGTAGTTGCGAGTGCAGGAGGCTTTCTGCTACAGTTAGTGCAAACACATCTTAAGTATATTTGTGTATGCCCTGCAAAGACTTATAGAAATAATAATTCTTCTGCTCACTAATAATGGGAATCATTCATTTCCTGTTCTGGATGTCATCTGCTGTTCTCCAGCAGCCCAAGATGAGATTCCTTCCTAGGAATGCAGCAGGTGAGGGAACTTCCTTTGTTTCTTCTGGGACTATGTGGTATGCAAAAGCAGAAAACTTCTCTTCACACTTAAGACAGGTCAACTCCACTGATACCCTGGACTTACCCATGGGTAGGAATCAGGTCTGCTGTGTGTGATACTTCACAAAAGTAATACAAACATCTGAATCTGTTAAAAAACCTCAGGTCTGGGGCTGGCTGTGGTGTGCAGGTAAGCGAACATCAGTCAGTTGGTGCAGGACTACCAAAGTCCCAGGAGGAACACTGCTGCTGGTCTCCCCAGTGCATGTGCTAGTTGGAGTATCTCAGAAAACCAGCTCTCATTTTGTAGCCTAGGATTACGGTGCTGAAAACAAAAATTCCCTTTACAGTATACTCCACCAGTGACCGTGATGAATTACTGAGTCCAGTGTGTATTTTGAAAGTGAAATTCCTGGGTGTATTTCACATTTTTAGTATGCATTAGTTGAGTATTTGATAACTGGAGGATTTTTCATTTTTCACTGATATATTTTCCCTGCAAAATAAGTATTTAAATATAATGCTATTGAATTCCTATCACAACAGTTGTCTCTGTCTTAATGCTGATAAGAAATTTAATTTGCCTTGTACAGCCTTCTACTAACCATGATAAAAACTTATTTAAATAAAGTGGATATTACCTCCTTAGAATTGCCAATGCCTTCTTCTGGGTAGGCAGAGCTGGGTATAGAATTTCCTTTTGGCTACCTTTAGAGGCAATAGGAAAAACTTTCAGTTAATTGCAACTCTCTTGGCAAATCTGATCTTGGAAGCCAAGACTGTGCAATAGTCTCCACAAAAGCTGCTGCTGAGGAAAATTGCAGACAAAACATACAAATTGGTTGTTAATTGTGTGCTTGATTGGTTAAAGTGACATTGTGCACAGTTCCTATTATTTTACAGAGGAAGACAAAACACACAAGACTTGTGTGTATTTACAGGAAGCTTAGAAGGATGACTTGACATGGGAAAAGCCCAGCCAAACACTAACAAATCCCTGCTGTGTTTCCAGTTCTTAACCTATCATACATAGATCAAAATGATTTGCAGTAACTGATATGTTAATTTTTATGTTAATTTTTCTACCGCAAGTATGTCAGAAACTGTGCAAGTGATAAAGGCAAAAGGTATACTTTTTTTTTTTGCAGTGTTGGATTAGCTGATTAGATAATGATTTCAAACCATGAAATACTTGTATTTTGACTGTCACCTAGCAGTGTGTCTTGCTATTCTACTTAAACACATACAGAAAATCAGGTGGTGACCCTACCAGCATTCAGTGTCTACAGAACCTGCATGTGGGGGAAAGAAACTCTTAGTCCATCTTTTCATACCCTTTGCAGCACATCTATTTTTAAAACCTCACAGAGGACTTTGCCCCTGTCCTCTTCAGAGCACACACACGTCAGCGCTGCTTGTCACTTTTATTTTCCTCTGAGGAGAGGAACTTGTAGAGGGAATTCAAGAAGCAAGCAGACAGCTGACATGACATGAGCACTGCCAGGCAGTGATGGCAAGCAGCTTTAAACCATGCTTGGAAATGGGATTGGTTTTATTTCCTCTTCCCCCAATTTGTCTTTTTTATATTTTTTTTTGGGGGGGGGTGGTGTTGGTTTTTTGTTGTTTATTTGTTTGTTTAGTACTTTGCAATTCTGCTCAGCATTTTGTTAAGGAAATTTCCAAAATCAAGATGTCCTGGAGAAAGCCAGGAGAGGAGAATCAGAAGCACACTGAAACTGCTGAAAAGATGAGGCAGGGTCTAGCCCAGCGAGATATGAAGGGTCTGGCCCACAAAAGGTGGCTTTGGGACAGCAACTGCTCTGCAGCTTGGGTCCACTGCGAAGAATAGCAGAGCTGATCCACTGTTTGATGCCTGTGTAGATGTCATTGAACCCCCCAGTGGAATGGGAGTAGCACCCAAATGAGCTGCCAGGCTGAGATGTGTAGTGCAAACAGAGTTTTGTTCCTGTTGAGCTACTGAGTGGTGGCCACAAATTAATTGGGTGAGAGGATGTGGGTCCTTCTCAGCCATCAAAAGTCACAGAGGCTATTAAACTGGTGGGGTTAAATGTCTGTAATTGTATGGAGAGAATTGAGCAATTGGCAGCCAAGCAGGAAGCTCTGGACACAGTTTATTGTGTACCAGGGATGTTTCTCCCCTGGTTTAGCAGCATGTCTCCTCACTCCCATAGACACCCTGAGCGCGTCTCCCTGGTCGCAGAGCATCCCTTTCCTGGGCACAGCCAGCTCCAGTGGCACTTCCTTTCTCTTCTTACAGCTGGCTCCTGAGCAGATCCGCTGTGTGTGCATGCACCCAGGGCAGGGAGTGTTTTTGCTCACAGTCGCTGTGCAGATGGTGCCCAGTTGCTCTATTTAAGCACGTGGGGAATACATGGGCACAGCCACCAGCTCTACCACAGCTGGTGCTGAGAAATCAAAGCTTTGTCCTGCCTGAGTGGGTAAAGAAGAATTTGGCACCTCATCTCTCTTACCCTGTCTCATGGCAAAGCCACGTCTGCTCCTTGCAGACCATTTCCTCTTCTGAGAAACTGCTTCATTTGGGGGGACCTGGGAGGAAGAAGTCCCTGCTCCTCCTGCTTTCTAGCCCGCTCATTTCACCCTAGCATGCAGAGATGGACAATGGGAGATCAAATGCATTCAAGGGAATGGGAAGCTGAATGCCTCCTGGATACTTTATTAGGACATGTCACTGCCTTGGAGTGAGAAAGGACACGGGTTTGTAATGCTTTTCAGGGAAACTCTGAATTTAACTCAACCCAGGCCAGCGTGGTTACATTTCACCATACAGCTGTGAGCTGTGGTTCTGCAGGGCTGAGGCCAGGAGGGTGTGGTGCCTGCACCCCCAGGATTAATTAATTCTCCTTAATGCAATAACAGAACCTTCAATTTAGGTGTGCAAAGCCTGAGCTATAAAATCCCCCAGCTCTTTAGCACAGCCCCAGCCTTTGCTTGCCTCCTGTGCTCTCCTGGAGGAAAGCTGCACACCCCAGTCTGGCTGCAGAGGGCTAAACCCCAAGTACCAGGGTTAGCAGGTTGTGATAGTTCTCAGTAGCTTCCCCTGAGTGGGAGCAGGCTAAGCTGGCTGGGGAGGACAGATGAGGCTGGGTGGCTGCAGGACTCTGGGCTATGCAGGCATATGTATCCCGGTGTGGGCTGACCTGCCTCAGTATCAGCGGTGCAAGACAAGAGTCTAACCTGGAGACAGGCATCATTCATACCTTTGCTTGCTCTTGTCCTCGTAGAGACCAGAAAGATCCACAAATGAGAATGTATGCAATATTGCCATTAAGATGTGCTCTGTAACTATCTGATTCTATTGCTTATGGGTTGCCTCCGGAGTATTTCTTTCCTTTCCTCGGCCACATGGGTTTAGCATTAACTCCTTTTTTTTTTCCCTGCCTCGTATCTCCTGACTACCTTTCCAAATTGTGATTAGCTTTGAACACGTGCTTAGCCATTCTTGACACTGAGGAAGGCTTCTCTCTTCTATCTTAACACTCTTTTCTCCTCTGACAGCAAGGTTATATACTTTCTCACACTGTCAAGTATGTGATCCTCTGAACTCCTCAGCAAATATTTCTCATTGCCATCAAGACTAATGGTGCCTACAAGCTGAGTGTTTTACATTTAGTTTTTAGTAATCTCCCCATTTCTCCACTCAAATTTGCAAGCTGCCAGGCTGTGATGGGGGGAAAAAAAATGCCATTACTTTTATCGGCCCTGAATAACTGGGTTTGCTGAGATTGTACCTCTAAAATCAAAACAACCTTCAGTGCAGAAAGTAATGTGGGCTCACCATGCAAACAGCTGTGTGATGAACCTCAAATTGGGAACTTCCCCTGTGTCTCTTCTCCCTCTGGTCCAATCGATTGTGCAAATGCAGTGGATTCCTGCTCCAGGAATAAAAACCTGAGCATCCTGGTGCTGTGACGTGGTTACTTGCTGGGATGCAGCAGCTGCCTATGCCAGCCTTGGGAGAGCTCAGCCTTGAAGGAGATCAGGCTTTCTTCCTGTGGCTGGAGGAACCCAGTCACACAAGCCTTCGTCAGTGGCAAAGAGTGAGGTAAAAACTTGCCAATGACTCATGCTGAAAATCAATATTTCCTCTGCAGTTTCAATCATAAGGAAGATGGATGTCCAGGGTATGTTGATTATGTTGTCAGCATAATCCATGCTGACACACTCTCTGCATTCCATGGGAATACATGGTGGCCTAATCCAGAGAGTATGCAAGTGGACTTCAGTGTTGGCACATTCACCTGTGTGCTAGCACTGTAGGTTAAAGGACACCTCTCAGGCCCAAAGATAAACCAGGGACAGTGTGATCGGGTCCTTTGGAAGGAGAGCACATGGTAGACGAAATTAAGACTATATTAAGGAAAACAGGGAACCTGAGTGTGCCAGAACCTGAGTGTGCCAGCCTGTCATCAGGCTGTTATTCATTCTCTCATTAAGCTGACTGAAGTGCAAGTTGCTGGATTTAAAAAAAAACAAAACGTTTTGAAGGCATTTTTTGGCCAGACACATTCCTTGAGCTAGCTTACTATGTGAGTGCTGAAGGAGAGAAAAGCATGACTGAGGAGGAACAGAATGGCAATGTCATTTGAATGTAGCCTCCATGCAGACTGGCTTCTCTTGAGTAAGGAATACCCAGCCTCAGAGAATTTGGGCTCTTCTTTCCATTACAATGTTTAAAATGGCAATTGTCTCACCTTTTCCTATTCATGTGTTCCATTTTGCTTAACAAAGAGCAAACTTCAAACAGCAATTCGCTCTCATCACTTGAATGAGGTTCAAGGTGATGTATAAATCATGGATTGGTGATTTATTCTCATGCTGTCACATGACTATTCAAGCTCAAATCCCTACAGAGAGGAGGTATTTTAAGAAGAAATAGCATAAAAGTGGCCAGACTGTTGAAGATGACGTCCTTGGCCATGGACTTCAGGGGCATGTGATTCATGAGAATTGCAGAGGATGAACTCCAGGGGCATCATGCTTTCTTTGCTGTAGTGCAAACACAAAGGTCAGATTTTAATACAAAAGGTCTTGACATTTCCCAGAGGAAAGATTCTGTTTCAGACCAGTAGAGGGAGAAATCAGGCCAAAGACATGAATTAGTTTTTTTATGAAGATTTATGGAGGGGGAAAAAGGTCTAATTTATCTCTATAGTTAGTGTGCAAGAACAGTTGTCTGGGTTTCTGCTGGGATCTTTGTTGGTGCCCTTTATTATTCCATTCAATAAAAAGCTAACAAATAGTAAGTACATGTTATATTTTCCTGACTGGGAAAAAAAATTACAATTTAATTTGAGAAGCAAACTTTTAGTAGTCAGTAGCTCAAAAAAGCACTGGAATATTTCACAAGGTAAAAAGAAACTATTTGCATATATGACACTTACTGCAACTCAAAAAGATAATCTTCTGAAAAGTGTATAAGGTGTCATGTCCCAGAAAACCTTTAAAGAATCTTGGAAATAATGAAACATAATAATAAGCAAAATAGTAAATGTAGTCACATACAGATTTTGGGAAGTGATTGAAGTCATCACTCTCATCCATGATAGATTTGGTACAGCATAGGCAGAGAGGGGTAGAGTAACTTGCACGTTCAGACCCTACAAGGCAAGGAACAGGCATTTAGGAGAAAACCCACCAAAGTAATCACACCCAGAGAGTAATGAGGTTGTCTGAGACTCACCTTCTTGGTGCCACTGTTTCAAATGTAGTTGCTCTGATACAGATTCAGATATCACTCTCCTCACACAGTCTTCTCGTTTCCTTGTCGAAATGGATGTGACTGTCATGTCCAATGTTGAGTGTATTCTCTCCTTCCCTTGGTGTCTATAATATGTGCTGCAAAGTGTGAATCTGATTGTGTTTACTTTAAAATGCAAATGATATCAAACATGAAGAAAAATTTGAAGAAAGCAGCATGCTTTTATAGCAGAATGCAGGTGACTTTCTGGCTCTCTCAGGATTGGCTCCATAGGTAAGCAATACCTTTGGGAAGCTCTGTCCCCTGCCAAGGCCATAACAGGGGAGCTTCAGAGGAAGAGTCACCCTTGATTTCTACCCCAGAGCCTCAGAGGACCTTTTATATCCTACCCTAGGCCATTACAAACCTAGAAGAAAAGAATGAGATGCTGTGCAACGTGGTAATACCAGGGCTACATCGAGCTTCAGAGCTGCATTGCAGTATCCTGATGTTGTTGGAATTTCTATAACAAGGCCAGACTATTGTTCACTGCTTTGGGATGAAACCTCTTAGTCAAAAGGAGATCCTGTGATTCTGGAGTGGAATGCCAGGGAGGAATTGGACTTTGGTCCAAAACAATGGTATGACCTCTCCAGGTGTGACTCCAGTAAAATGAGAATTTGTTGCTGCTGAGAGCTCTGTGAAATGTTTTTAGGGATTTTTTTCTTCCCATACATCTTTACAATTTTGTCTTTCCTGAGTTCAGCTTTCAATGGATGGACTGGTCTCAACCAGAACCTTGGTTGTTTCACTTTTGCTTTTTTCTTGTGCTGCTGAAACCAACCTTTCACATAACTTTTATTTGAAATAATAAATTTAAGTAGTCCCATATCTGAGTAGTAGTTCTGCAAAGTAAGACACGAGTTATGTCACAACACGGTCACACAAGGGAAGTTGGAAAGATGTGAATTTATTTTCTGCCAACGGGAATCACTGACTGTAGTCCCTCATCACTTATTATTACAGTGCCATCTCTCATAACATATCAAGCACAGTGTAAGCAGAGATGGAAAAATTGAAGATTATGTGATTTTTATCTCTTCATCTAGTGACTTTAAAGAGACACTGAATGAGACTGGAAAGACAACGCACGTATGTATCCATACACGAGGACCCTCTTGGTTAAGATGCCTTATTAGCTACAACCTATTGGGAAAAGATTTTAAAAGTTTTAGCAGATTTCCTGAAATTTACAGACCTTTCTTTATCTGAATGGCAGAATCTGTGGTCTAAAGTTAGTGAATGCTCCAGTGAAGATTAGGAGAATGGATTCCCCATCAACAACTGAACACAGCCTACTGATTTACTTAATTTGTACTTCATGTACAATTTTTGTTTGGCCTTTCTCTGAGTTCCTGAGATTTGAGATATCAGCTTCCATGAGTGTGTGCATCTGGCTCCGTATAATTTTCTCAATAAGTAGGAATGAAAGTTGAGGTCCTAGAGCTGACCACGAAAGCTGGTGCTCATGTCCTGCTCCCGAACTGCACTTGGTCAACAGACTGAAGGAATTTTATTATTCATGTAGCTGATAAAAACCCTATGTGTTTCTGTCTTCTTATCAAGAATTCATCCTTATCCTCCCCATTTTCTGTTCAGAGAACCTCACCTCACCTCACCACACAGATAAAGTTGTGTCTGGGGCCTCCAGAGATCCTGAATTTTCTCTGCTTATCCCTTTGCATTCTCCTTCACTTTTCCACTGGTAAAATATCCCCTTCCACCAAGTGAAGAACCTTGATAATGGCTTTGAGAATAGAGTAATTTTAAATTCTTTGGTACTTCATATGGAGATGTTTTAAAATGTTTATGCATGTAGTAGAGGTAAGATTAAGTTGCAAGAAAGGGCAATATAGCTGCAAGTGAAAAAAATGAACCTCTGATATTAAAGCTAAAGTCTTACAGCAACACTGGCTTGACAATTTATTTGCTATTCTGTTTGAGGGTTTGGTTTGAGTTATTTTTTCAAAGAGTTCTGGCTTGTGGTACAGCTATTTGCATCAAGTGCCTCAACAGGGTATTGAAAGTGTAACTGGACTATTCCTGTTAATGCCATTTAATACAGACCATTGAATAGTTTAGAAGTAATGAAGTCACATAATGCTCATGGTGTATGCTGGGTCACTACTAATAGTTGCTGTGGAAACCTTATTGTCTCTTCCACTACAGCAGTACATAATTGTAGCAGGTTTGTTTTTTCAAGGATTACATTTGAGACCATTTCAGAGAAAAATAAATATTAATGACCTTCAGCACCAGTAGCTTCATTAAAGGAGAGCAAATTTCTCACTTTTCTGTGACAGGTGTAGTAATAGGAGTGAGGCAGCATTTCAGGTGCCACCTCAGGACCACTCTGGCTTTGCTGCTCAGGCACAAGGAGATAAAGCTACAGAACCAGGAGCACTTGAAATAAAATGGGCTGAAATCTCCAGTAAGAGGTATGGGCCATCTGTTCTTCCAGAAATCAAGCCATCAAGCAGTGATGGCTGTTACAGCCTAATTGCCCACTGACAGAGGCCTGTTCTAAATGGGTTTGCATACAGGGAGGACTCAAGCAATGCCAGCTTGTTACAGGGAATGTGGTAGCACGTGTGCAGCACACTGGTACCAACCAACACATGGAAAACTCACCTGCCCAGGGAGGCTGTTGATGGCCATACTCTTCCTAGGTGTATTTAAAGGAAAACATTGGTCTGCAACTTTATGTTCACAGTTAGGGACTATTGCTTGCCCTCCTGGGCAACCGTTCTTCCAAAGCCTTTCCAAGTCCTGCTGTGAGGGCCACAGGCATCTTTCCTGACACAGAGATGCTTGTCAGAAAAGAGCCAGTGCAGCAGAATAATTCCTCATAAGAATGACCATAAGAAAACAGCTGAGGGCTTTAAAAGTGAATGTCAAAGGGTTCTTTTCATCAAAAAGTTTGTTGGATTAGGATTTGGCTGCAGAGCTTTCTGTTCCTGGTGTCACAGATGGCCTGAGCCCAGTAAGACTGACTATTCTCTTTGCTAGACCTTATTTCCATAAAAATTATCTATCATTGTTTTAATGACTTTGTTAATGATTCACAGATATCTTATATGGATTATTTACTCATCTGTCTTCATTAGCCCATGGCCCAAAGTGGAGATGCCATCAAGGAGAACAACAATAATTGGCTCCCATAGGAAAATGCACAGTTCAAGCTCTGCAATTAGAGACTGGTCTCTCCCCTTAAATACTTAATTAGTAGATGTGGGTATTCCAGGAAATTCTAGTGAATGAATTTTTTGACATTCACCAGGAACTTGCATAAGGAAATGAAGCTCAGTATATAAATATTTGTCTGGAGTGCCACACCCTATTGTTCCGCGAGCTGAGAGTTTCAGAGCTGAGCAGAGAAAGAGGACATATGTCATCTGGGCCTGGGTCTGCTGGAGGGCTGGTGTATGCCAGTTTGCACACTGGAAAGGTGGTTCTCATAGGAATTATAAAAATGAGGAATTCCTGAAGTCTAGCTGTTGTTAATTTGGGCAGAGTGGAAGGAGTTAAGGACTAAGTCTTGCAGGGCTGATGCTGGTCTTGCAGAAAAAGAGAGCATCCGTGCAGTGCCTGCAGCCCTCTGCAAGGACAATGCAAGGTGAAGTGACACGGTCCTGTCAGACACAATACCTCTGAAACGAGATGGAAAAGTAAAACGGCTGATCTGAGATCCCTAGGCAGATATAGAAAAAAGAAACTTGTGTGTATTTGGGACAATCCCTGGAGGATTTTATTTGAATAAAACCACACAGTCATTTCTGTAGCTTGTGACAGGTATAATCCTGCTCCAGTATATCCCATGCTCTTTTGGGGGTGAATTAAGTGAGAAGAATTTTACTTTGTGTGTGAGAAAACACCAAGTAACAAACTGATTATAGAAAATCCAGGGAGAGGAATTAGAGCATTCATGGGGTAAGCTCTTTGAAACAAGCACAGTGTATTTTCTATGTGCTTGTACAGAACAAGCTCAAAGGGTACTGAGCATAACCAAGGCATGTGAGAGTTTGTGCAAGAATATGTCAAACAGTAACATGATTAGATGTGCCAGCATCCGACACATCTACTTGCACAATACTTTGACTCAGTCCTTTTCTGGAATGGGATGCTGGTAGGCAAGTTTCTTTTAATTGTTTTGACTGTTGCTGCTATGCATTTGTCACCAAGCTTTGGATTTGGAACAGAGAAACAGCCTTTCTGCAAGAGTCATCATAGAAATAGCTTTTGCTTGGTAACTTTATTTTAATGTCCATCTCTGCTAGATGTACCATGGAGAAAAGAGTCTCAGAATATCTGTTACTACAGCTCCTGGGTAAACCTTACCAGGTCAGTGTATCTAACTAACATGGCTCAGAAACATTAATGAACTATCCCATGTCATTAGCAAAGAGCTTGCCTCACTGTCACCAGGCATTTTTGCTGTTTGCAACATCCATTTTTTCCTCAGCCATGTGCTACTGATTCTGAACAGCAGAATATCACAGAAGAAGGGACTTCAATGTAAGATGGCTGCGTGAAAGTTTTGTAAATGTGGATGAAATTATACTTATTTCCATCCAATGGTCTAATGGGAAGGGGGAAAAAGTGAGCAAACCTTTTCTCTTTGAAAATATGAAATTTCTTTTTGACTCAGAAATGGTTAAATCCTATATCCCCAAACAATTGGCTGGAAAATTCTGCTGATCTGGTTTTGTTGACCTCATTGCCATGCGGAAATTACTGTCAGGATTAGGGTTTCTTTAAAAAAAAAAAAAAAAAAAAAGAATTTCTGAAAACTACTTTATTCAGGAGGTACTAAAATATAAGAAGTTAATATAAAGAATTCTAATTTTGACTAATCTTCCTTAAAGGAATTCACTTGTTTTGTACTGCCTAGGATTTTTAGGACTCTGTTCATGAGGATTTGTTACATTATTGCTGTGATTTTGCTTGTAAATATAAGCGTAGCATTATATAATGTATACTCAAGGTATCTGAGGATAGTTTTTCTGTACAGAATTATAACAAGGGACAGAAAAGCATTTAACACTATCACCTTCATTTATCAGCTTTAGCCAAAGGCAGTTGGGTTGATGAAAACTTAGATTTTAATAATTTCAAATAACAAAAACCATAAATTTATTTGAATAAGAAAAGCATTTAATAGGTCTTTTTATAAAAAAAAAAAAAAAACAAAAACAAAACAAACAAACAACAACAACAAAAACAAAACAAAAAAACCAAAACAACCTTCTAGAGTGTATTCTTGTAGTCTGGGTCTAGGTATCAGAGATGTTAAGTAAAATAAAAAATTCTTGATGGTGCTAGAGAATTGAAGCAATGAACCCAAAAGAGAGCTGCAGGCATAATAATTTAGATGGGTTTGTTTTAAACACAAAATTTCACAGCCGTCTGTTGATTCTGGTACAAAGAAATCAAATGAAGCTGAAAGAAAATACCACTAAACACAAGAGATCAAGAGCTAAACCAACACTCGCTCCTGTTTGCTCAGTGCTTGAATCTGTGAAGTCAAATCTGCCTTAATATGAGCATTTTCCTGTTTAGTTGGAGACTTGCACAGTTTTTCTTATTCCTCCCCTGGGCACCACATAGCTTTTTCTCATTTTTTTAATTCGTGAAGAAGAGAGCAGAGCTGAGCTGTACTAAAGATGCTACCACATCCTCAGTGCCACTTTGCCCAGGACACAAATGCAGCCCTAAAAAAAGCTTCAGTGGACCACACCCCTCCTGCTGCTTGCTCATCCTCAGATTGTTGACTAAGAAGGAGTTATTGCATGAAAGGTGGGGCTAAGTGGAGAAAAAGACATATAAAAAATAAACAAAGAAACAAAACCCCACCCCCTGAGGATGAAGGACACTTGATTCATGTGTTTCAGCCACTGCCAAAAAATGAAGTCCATTCTTCAGGGAAATTGAAGAAGTCACCAGACCTTTTTAAGAATTTTCTTTTTACTTGCGGAAATGCAGGCACTTAATCTTGTCCTCGCCCATACCCGTTGGGTGGCAGTCATAAGGGAAGAGCACTGAAAGAGTCTTCACCTCTTTGCATGCAGCTTCTTCTGCAGACACCTTCAAGCTTGCATTTATGCACCCTGAAATAATGAGGAAATCTACAGTAACAGCAATACAGCAGGATCATGTTCTCTTCTGCAACTTATTCTCATTCTGATTATTCCCATTCTTTCAATAATCGTGGAAAGAATTTCCCTTACTAATTACGTGTCGTATGTTTTTTCTCTACCATCTCTCTAACTAACTCATATTCCTGTTGTCGTCTTTTCATTGACCACAAAACTACAACAAAACCAAAAAACCCCTCCTTTCTCTCCCCCCACCGATCATAAATAGTTTTTTCTGCATTAGTTACAGTTTGTCTGCAACTGTTTTCATCCCAGTTGTGAGACTTTGGTAAGTTTGTGTCTTTTAAAAGTGGTAGCTTTCCTAAATTCTGCTGTTGCTCAGTAAGCAGCAAAACTTCCTCAAGCTGTCTCCTTTACTAGTGTAGGTCTATAACCATAATCCTGTCTTCTATCAGCTTTCCTTTCTCTCTTTTCACACTTAGCATTTATCAGAGCTCCTCCAGTTACTGTGAGGCTTGTGGGGCAGGGAGCATGGCTGTTGAAATCTCCAAAGGAAAGTCATGGCAAGGTGTAATATCAAACATTATGCTCTACATACGAAGTACTTTTAAAAATGTGGCCCTTCCTTTCAGTTCTTTCTCTTTGTACTCATTTTCTTATGGCCTATGAACAACTTAACTATTTTAGCTTATTTATCATAATACTCCATATTTTGCATAGACACTTTGTAAAATGATTTATGTTTACGAAGTTCTTTAAGACCCTAAGATAAAAGGGTACAATGACTTCCAAGTTATTACCATTAAATTATTGTTAACTACACTTTGTGAAAATACTCTGAGGTCTTAAGAGATCAGCTGAAAGCAAGAGAAACTTAATTACTTATTACTGTCTTCATTTGCTGCCCTGAGATACCATTAGGCTGGAATAAATTCATAATTGGTCCCTGTGGCTAACACAGCAGCTGGTGGCTTTTCAGCAGGTACTGTCCACGTTTGCATCTCCAATTTCCCTATGAAAACCCCTACTGTTATTGAGAAGGTTGGGACACTTGGAAAGCAGACTTCATAAAGTCCTCCTGGTGAGGTCTGTGATTGTCAGTCAATAATCCAGCACGACTGTGTGCATTGGCTAACATCATATTTCTGCATCCCCCGTGTATCCTCTGAGGGAATACAAAACCAGCAAAAATCCTATTTTACCATGAACCAATTTATTTGAAGGTTTTGCAACAATTGTGTGCTGTACAAAAGACGGCCAAAACTCCTGATCACGTGAACTGTGCTCCAAAAATCTTCCTATGGCTAGCAGCCCCATTCCATGGATGCTGAGGGCAGAGGGAAGTTCTTTGTAGAGTGGGATGTCCTACCCAGGACTACTGCTGTCAGTACCTGACCTCCTTACACCAGTGCAGCCAGCTGGTTACACAGCACAACTTGGGGACAGCCTGAAGAGTCACCTGTTGGCCACTGCAGCCTTGTAGCCACAAGTTGTGGCATCACTGGATTTAGTGCTGAGTATTCCAAGCAATACCAGCCTGCTTATTTCAGTCTGCATTTGGATGACTTTTTTTCTTTATGGAAAAAGGCTGTATTGTGACAAGAGAAACTTACCACCAGGAAAACACATTATCTTCTTGTCCTGCACCCCATTATTACCAGATCTGCCTCCCATTTTTTTTGCAAGATTTTTTTCCCATGCTGCTGCCTAATCAGCACCATATGGCAACATGGATGCTGTTACTACAGACGCATTCCCTGGGTTCGAGTTATTTTTTGCTTCTCGCCGCACTGAGGTTTATTATCACTGAAAGACTGCATGGTCTGTAGTTTATCCTATTGTGAGTATATGGAGAACTGGGAATTTCAGAGCTATAGGATGTGAGACAAGCATGCAGGGCAGTCTCCTTTCCCTGATGTCCACTCACTCTTGCCAGCATCCCTTGCTCCTCTTTGCAACTGCCAGGCACTGGATGGGAGGGTGCTTGGGCGTGTGTTGTTCATGGGGTAAAAATTCCCATGCCACCACTAGGGACTTGTCTTTGGCTGGATAGTTTCTCTTCCTTAGACTTCCGTTTATTCTGCATGCTTATTTAGATATTTATTTTAATTAGTCAATGGCTGTGTCTTATGTGATTCCAGGGAAAGCCTGGTGTATCTCAGTGTCCCCATCTATCCCTTATGATTTGGCCTATGGGGTGACAAAAAGATCTTATGCAGGTTTGGAGGTTTTGTTTTGTTTTATTTTGGTTTTTGTTACTGTGGATGGCATCCATCAAAAATACTTGCTACAGATGCAAAGCAAAGTTGATTTCTCTCCAAGTGAGACATCAAAACCTGTAGGTGACAACAAATAGGGCATCCAACAAGTAGGGTGGGGATACAGTCAAATAGAAAAGTCCAGCACAGTATCCACAAGGCGATTACAGTATTTCTTCACTCTTTTGCATTTTTCTCTTTCCCCTCTTTTAGTGGCACCATGTCAGTTGTTAGTGGCTGGCTTAGCTGTGCCACAGACTAATACCTTCCCCGTGGAGTACTGTTGCAGTGAAAACATGTAAATGTAAACATGTAAAAACATACTGATTTACATGTAAACATGTAAAAACATATTGATTATGTACTGGTATGGAATGAAAGAGCCTCAAGTCCAACACTTTATCTCCAGTGGAGAAGAATGTGAAATATTACCTTGAAAGGAAAAAACTCTCTGTGTACCTAACTGCAGAATGTTGAGGCAAGAGCGAAACAATACTCTTGAACTCAGTATTAGCTTAATAGCTTGAGTGTGAGGAGCAGGATCTCAAACAGTTTTATCTGTTTGACCTCATGTTTGTATAATCATGAGCATTATAGAATTATTGGTATTGGTGGCTGACTTTAAAACATTTTTCTTCCAGTGTTTCATCTGGAAGATAGGAGAGGGGTTTCCATCCAGATGTTTTTTCAGTTATTAAAAGTGCTCAAGTGTGTTATCGATTACTCTTCTAATACAGGCAATGTGTGACCTATTGTTTAAGTCAATCCCTCATTTGTTGCCATGTCATGTTGCTCTTGAAAAAATATTACTGCTGAAAGTGACTGCTTCTTTTTCTTGTTTTTATTTAAAGAAGTAAGAAGATTCTTCTGTTTGGGAAACACTGAGACATGTATTTACCTACAGATGTTTGGGAAATACACAACGATGTTTGATGCAGAGTACTTCCTAAAGTTGTTTTTGTTTGTTTGTTTTTTGCTTACACATTTCAAATGAATGTGATGTCTGCCTCACAGAGTGGCACCCATTTTACTAACACAGGCAAGTGTAGGTTAGCATAGAAATAAACGTTTGCTAAACCAGTTTATTTGCAATACCGTGAAATTCATGTAAACAAAAATACTCTCCCAGAAAATATTTTCTTTGAAAACCTGCCAGAATTTATTGAATTAATCTGTCTTAACAGAGCACTTCAGCTGAGATCAAATAAATCCATACCTTGCAGTGAGCAGCTACAGCTATTTTAAAATGAAGTAAAGCAAGCATGGAAAACAAAACAAAACAAACGGGACAGAAAAATAATACCAGGAGAAAAGTAATTAGTCTGATACAATACACTCTGCAGTAATTCAGGACATAAAAAAGCGCTTCCACGTTACAGCGGTGACTCACAGATGAGCTGAACGACTGACCAGGCCGCACCTTCCTTATGACTGCCCGGTGCGCCTCATCCATATGGCTGGAATTCTCGCCCGTTCCCAGCAACCAGCCTCTCTCTTCCTTCGCTAGACACCCGCCACGGGCGGCCCGCACCACGGCACGGCCCAGACAGGTACCGCCTGGCAGCACTTGTGCCTCTCCCTGCCTCGCCTGGCCAGCTGGGGCTTAGGTGGCGGGCGGGCCGCAGGTGCTCTCCGGCCAGCGGCTATGACAGCGGAGGGCGGCCCGGGGGCACACGCCGGGGCGGCGGGAACGCGGTCCCCGCCTGTCGGGGGCGCAGCTTTAGGGATGGATGCGCACCGGGACGCGGGCGGGGGGAGCGCAGACGTGCGCGCAACTCCCGCCCCAGCCGGGCGCACCGCCCCCGCCCCCCGCCCGGCCCCTTCCCGGCGATTGGCGGCAGCGCCCGGGCAGGTGCCGGTGCGCGGCGGGAGCTGCAGCCGCCGGCACCGCAGCAGCAGCAGCAGCAGCGCTCGGTTGCGCGTCCGGCGGGGCGGGCTGAAGGCGGCGGCGACAGCGACAGCAGAAGCGGCGGCGGCAGAAGCAGCAGCAGCAGCAGGAGGAGGAGGAGAAGAAGACAGCGGCTCTCGCCTTGCGCCGTTCGGTGCGGAGCGGGACCGGGGCACCTGTGCCCGGCGGCTCCGCGCAAGTGGTAGCCGGGGGCCGGCGCGGGGCGGCCGCAGACCCCGCCGTGCATGAGGGACGGGGCGCAGCCGCCGGCGGTGGCTCTGCCCGTGCCCCAGCGCCAGGCACTTCCCGGCCGCCTGCCATTGTGGTGCAGCCCTCGCACTTGGCCGGGGTGAGTACGGCCGGGGCCGGGCCGGGGTGGGCTGGG
>WAAE01000075.1:0-16046 GCA_013400495.1 Nicator chloris
ATTTAAACAAAACCCTGAAATATTTCTATTTTTTTGCTTTGAAAGTGGGACCAAAGCAGAGAATCTAATCCTGTTTTTTTTATTTCTGCAGTGATAGGAGTATGTGCATTTTCTTCTTTTTGTCCTCACACATCAGAATTTTAGTCAGCAACCAGAATCACATTTCTGGAAGTGATACACCATGCAGATCAAAAGAGTTGGAGCCTACTCTGCAGGAAAAAAAATATTATTAGATATGAATATTTGTTCCACATAGGGAATTCCTACTATTGTTGTATGATGTTATACTTTTTGCACCACAAAGACAGAATTATTAAGCCCAGGGCTGCTGTTTCCAAGAGTATGTAGTGGTGAAAAACACTGACTTGGTTTCTGTTCTGTCATGAGTGACTGGGAGATGCAGGCAATGGAACAAATATTTCATAGAATCTTATGGAAGGCTGAGACAGTAGCTGTGGGAAGGGAAAAAGTTTTACTGGTGTAATATCAGGCTCTGAACTTCTTTTCCTGAGCTTAGATAGAAGATACTCATCTCATGGGATGGTGGTGATTATTTTTTTCTTTGACAAAGAAAGAAGAGTTGCATTGTCTAACATTTATTCCAATATAAAAGAAATTAAACATATGAAGAAGCCTTTGGACACATTAAAAGAGCAGAAAAGAACAGTTATTTAATGTTGGTAAGGAGTTGGTTTTCTGTCAGACACAATGCTGAGATCTGGGGCCTTCTGCTTTCCTTTCTTGTACCAATGAGAGTATAATAGAAATTACTTCCCATTGAAATTGAGTTAGGGAATAGAATTAATTACATTTTTTTGTGTAATCTCACATATTCTTAAGTTTTTTAAATTAGATAAGTTTAGCTGTTACTGTTTTGTTTTTATCAGTTTTCAGATTAAGACAAGTATTAACACAATATTATACATTGGACTCCTGGTAGTTAAAAATAAGATGATTTCTTTAGCTAAAATATCATTATCACAGCATATATATAATTACTGATATATATTATTATTTTGTTGTTACTATATGTTATTGAGATGTGTGCCAAACCCCATGCAAGTATGTTGCAAATGATGATTACCGATAACAACAATTAACAGAGGAGCAAGACCAGGGGAGTTCAGGAGCACCCTGTGTGGGTGCCTTTAGGCTCTGACAGATTCATGAAGCAAATAATTCCCAGTCTTCACAGACATGATGAAGCTCATCTCCACAAATATTTTTGAGACCATATCAGCTAATTACTTGCCTGTGAGGTGACAGCAGTTCAGTCCCCAGGAAGAGCCAAGCTTTCCAGCACATCACAGATGCAAGCCTCCATTGTCTAATATCCAGTGTGATCATCAGTTTTCCAAAGAGCACTGGGATCACAATGCAGAGAGGCATTTTTTTTCCCCAGAGGAACTAGCAGTCAAAATTTAAGGTGATGTTTGTCCATCAGTAGAGTATGGGACAGACATCTTGGTGTATTTGGGTCCTTGCCAGAAAACAGAGTAGGAAGGAAGAGAATGTTAATTTTTTAGGAGGTCAACAGATTCAGCTGCAGAGCTTGCAGATTTATGCTGGCTAGGCCAGTTGATTTGATCAGGGATTGATAGCCATCAAAGCTATTACCAAAAAAATAATTAAACAAAACCAGACAAACCCTGCTTGTGGTAGCAAGGGAAATGGCTTGAATTCCTGTTTTGAACATTAGCACTGTGCATCCAAAGATAGCCCCTCAGAAATACTTGCAAAATTGGTGCTACTGCCCCAGAGAAGAACAGAAAATTCCTGAGAGTAGTAAAATCCAACTTTCTAGCAGTGACCTCATGGTTTCTTGGTTTCCATTACCTCCAAATCACCCAGAGCCTCATGCCATTTGTGCCTTGACTTTACTCTCATATGCTTTCACTGTTCTGCTTCTCATTTCTTCCTGGGGTGAGCAACTACTTGCAGACCTGATCTCTCCTCTCAGAGAGAAGAAGAGGGAAGGAGTGGAAGAAAGTCTTTCTCCGGAAGGAGAGATTCCACTAGCCTGGTTGCACTTGTATTTGTGTCCTTAATCTCTCACTATTATATGTATGATTTTCCACTCAACAGCTTTTCTCAGGGCATTTTTTTCATAAGTTTAAAATTGGTTTCATAAACCAGGGGCTAGTTTGGCTATTTTGGAAGGCTTTCTATTAAGCCAAAGTCAGTTTTCAAACTTTTAAATAATTTAAGTTGTTTATTTTTAATATACAAGTCTTAATTTTTAATGTACAAATATGTGCACATTTAATATGATCTAAGTTGTTGTCCTGGCTAAACATCTCAGTACTGCAAAACTGAAAATATTTACAGCTTTTCCACTTTTTCATCTCCTGGAGAACAACAGTGAGTGGCTTTATTTGAATCTGTGTCTCTTGAAGGTTTTCACTGTAGGAAAAATCGGTTTTCCAAAATCAAATGCAATAATGATTAGCATAGATTCATCAATGTACTACATTGAAGTGATTTATTCAGATCTCTGCCTCATGTGAGCCTTCACAGTTGGCAAAATCAAGTTTCAAGGGTCACATATAACAATAAATTGACATAGATTCATCAATGTTGATAGAACAGTAACATAAGCCATTACTAAAGCGAGTGTAGTTGTGTTTGTGGGAAGAAGAGCCAGGTCTCCATCACTGGAGGCTGAAACCTCTTGTGCTTACCAACAGCATGGGAAAAATAGAGTGCTTAATTTATGAAACTTTTTTTTAGTTTGGCTGAAACATATTTTAAAGAGTTGCATTATATTCCAGCTTGAGTTATTATACTCAATATAAAAGGCCACATGTTAAAGTACAGGGGCCTATTTCAGCTTTAAATTCCAGGAATTTACAAATGTGTGCTGAGGGAGTGTGCTTAGGTCTCTGCAAGTGCACGTCCATAGGAGTCCAGGTGCCACACTACAGCCACACACACAGAAATTTCTTCTCATCTGCCTCTGGATGCTTTTTTTGCAATGACTGTCCAAGTGCTGATAGCTAGGTAGGGTGTAGCTCCACTAAATCTATTTTGCAAGTGATACCTGTTTGAGCCACCAGCAGGTGAGAAGTTAGACACAGTGTGAAAAGCATTCGTTGCTGGCATGTCGAAAGATTGCACCTCTGTCCTGTACTTCTGGATTTAATTATTGTTTGCTGTTTTTTAAAGACAACCTTTAAAGTGTGTGAAATTATTGGAAAAGGTCTTCCTTTGATCTTATTAAAAGTATAAAAAAATTAATTTGAATAGTTTTCTTTCACTTAAAAGTTTTGGTTAAGACATTTTTATGACCAAAATAAAAGCAGGATCTGACCTAAAAATGGATACCATGATTTTCTTATACTGATAGTTCCATTACAAGCCTAAAGTCCTCAGCTCCATTCTACAACTGAGTTCTTTGCATCTTAGCTGGTGATATTATTTATGTAAGTACTAGAGAAAAAGTGTTAGAGAATAATTTTAACACTCTAACATATGCATTTATCTAAATAAAAGCAGACAACTATATATTTTTGGAAGAAAAAGAATGACAATGATTGCCTGTGATAAAAGCCCCCTTCATAGCAGAGGTCTCAATATGAAGGGTGATAGCTGTCAAATGGGATCATACCCAAACTTGTTGACTGCTCTATTTCTGTGATTTTTTTTTTTAGGGAATTTGTCAACTAGATTGCAGAAATAATTTTCACCATGGTGTGCCAATCACTCCCATCCATGACACAACTGCCCACAAACAGATAATTCTGTAAAATATCCTCATGAATATGTGAATTTGTCTCCCATATCTGAATTAATTCTGAAGTATTCTTGCCCTTGATTACATTGACTTGTCATTTTCACTAATTGTAATCCACTGAAACTGTGGGACATCAACAACATTCTCATCAGCTGAAAATGTTAAACTATTTTTTCCTTTAGATCATTAACTTTTGGGCAACTTAGAGTCATGCTGCTGGTTTAATTTTCACGAAGCTGAGGCACCAAGATGTTTCATTTTCATGATATTTAGCATTTAATGATCTCACTGTTACTGGTACTAATTTTCTAAATGCCTTTTCTGCTTTTGTTTTGAAAATAAATATATGGTAAAATGCTTTGGTACTTCAATTTTCTTTTCTAGTCTTTGGGGAGGATTCCAAAATAATTAGCTAAATGGTCAATCAGTTAGAAAAACAGTGGATTCGGAGCTGGATCCAAATGTCCCTATATCTATAGGATTCTATTAAATTCTATTATGTCTGCCCAGAGATGATAAATCAGTTGGCAAGGCATTGATGGGAAAAAACACTCGTGACAATAAACTAAAAAGGAGGATGATTTGTATAATTCAAACAATAAGGGTATTAAAATCTTAGAAAAATGGGTATTTTAGTTTTTATCTTTGACTTTTTTTTCATTTTTTTGTGAATTTAAAAGAACTCAGTGTTATTTGACTCATCACTCCAGCTCCTTGTTCTAATTTACTAATTTGATTTATCAGAGAACATGTCATTCCTGTTGAAATGTAGGTATGCTAGTATACCTGTGTAATCACTTATTTGTGTAAGACAGCAGAACAATGTATTGACTTTCACACTCAGAAAAAGCCATCAAGCAGCAGTGATTTATTCAGATTTTCTTAAGGCAGACTTATACACACATCAAAGCAATACACATACACTGGCTGTATGACAGTGGCAGGAAGATGCAGTTTAGAGAGGCACAGGGAAGGTTCTCATCCAGTTGTCTTCATGTTTCCTTTGCTTCACTAAAATGTTACTTCTAAGCCCTAATTTAACAACGTGGTACTCAAGACTTCTCCTTTGCATTGTTTCTACTCTTAAGGAAAAGAAACCCCACAGGAGTTGATGATAAATATGCATTCATATCTTTGTCACTCAGCTGGAAAGTATGCCTGGAGTATTAATGCGAGCAGCTTTATTTTCCCATTTCTTTGACAGGTTCAAAACTAAGAAGACCTCCATCTTGTAATAGCCTTCCTTAGAATCAAAAAAGCAGATGAATTAAATGTTTCTGTTACTTTTTACCATAATTAAAATTTTTCAGTTTGGTGATTCAATTTCAAAAAAGATTTCTTTTTCTTCTAGCTGAAGCTTGATGTGGGATTCATGGGAGAACAAATTAATTTCTGAGGAAAATTTAGCACAAAAAACCCCCCAAAACTCTAGAACTTTAGAATTATGAAAGCAAATAGCACACTGAACAGGAAGAAATTTCTTATTTCCCAAATTCAGCGGTTTGCTGTTTCAGCCACCAGCCATACTATCTAATGCAATTTTATTGGTGACTGAGACAAACCCCAAAGGCTTAAGACATGGGCATGCTTATTACCATTATTAGGTATTCTGAAAGAAAATTAATAGAACATTTCAGGTAAAATCAAATCTGGGAAGAAGTTTGCCTGTTGGCAAAATTCTATGCTTTAGAATTACAGAATGATAGAATGGTTAGGGTTGGAAGGAACTTTAAAGATAATCTAGTTCCATCCCTCCTGCCTTGGGCAAGGACACCTTGCACTAGAGCAAGTGTCTCAAAGCCCTGTCCAACCTGGCCTTGAACACCTCCAGGGATGGAGAGTCCACAACCTCTCTGGGCAACCTGTTCCAGAGCCTCACCACCCTCACAGTAAAAACTTTCTCTCTAATATCTAAGCTAAACCCAACCTCCTTCAGCTTAAAGCCATTCTCTCGTGTCCTGTCACTACACGCTGTTGTGAAAAGTCCTTCTTTAGCTGTCTTACAGGCTGTCCTTAGGTACTGGAAGACTGTTATTAAGTATCCCCGAAGCCTTCTCTTCTCCAGGCTGAACTGCCCCACCTCTCTCAACCTGTCTTCATAGGAGACGTGCTCCAGCCCTGTGGGCAACTGAATGACTCCCTCCTGCACTTGCTCCAACATGTCAGCATCTTTCTTGTGCTGGGGTTCCCAGTCCTGAACGCAGTACTCCAGGTGGGGTCTCACCAGAGCAGAGTAGAGGGAGAGAATCACTTCCTTCGATGTGCTGGCCACGCTGTTTTTGATGCAGCCCAGGATACAGATGGCTTTCTTCACTTCTAGCACGCACTGCTGAGTCATGTCGAGCTGTTCATCTACCGGTAACCCTAAGTCCTTCTCCCCAGGGCTAATCTCCTTCCATTCTCTGCCCAGCTTAAAATTGTTTTTGGGACTGCCCCAAACCAGGTGCAGGGCCTCGCACTTGGCATTGTTGAACTTCATCAGGATGACCTGAGCCCACCTCTCAAGCCTGACAAGGTCCCTCTGGGTGTCATTCCTTCCTTCCAGTGTGTTGACTGCATCACACATCTGGGTGTCATCGGTGAACTCACTGAGAGTGCACTGAAACCCACTGTCCAGGTCACCAATGAAGATGTTAAAAAGCACCAGTCCCAATACTGACCCCTGGGGAACACCACCTGGCACTGCTTTCCATTTGGACATTGCACCACTGACTTCAGCACTTTGAGCATGATCATCCAGCCAATTCTTTATCCACCCAGAGGCCCACTCATCAGATCCACGTCTCTCCATTTTAGAGACATAGATGTCATGTGGGACAGTGCCTTTGCTCAAGTCCAGGGAGATGATACCTGTTGCCCTTCCCTCATCCACCACTGCCGTAACCGTGTGGTAGAAGGCCAAGAAATTTGTCAGGCATGATTTGACTTCAGTGATGCCATGTTGGCTGTTACCAATCATCTCATTGTTTTCCATGTGCCTTAGCATAGTTTCCTGGAGGAGCTGCTTCATGATCTTGCCAGACACTGAGGCGAGACTGACTGACCTGTCATTCCCTGGTTCTTCCCTATCTCCCTTTTTAAAGATGGGCATTATGTTTCCCCTTTTCCAGCCAGTGGGAACTCCACCAGATTGCCATGACTTCTCAAATATGTTGGATAGTGGCACAGCCACTTCCTCAGCCAGTTCTTTCAGTACCCATGGTTGTATCTTGTCAGGTCCCATGGACTTGTGCACCTTCAGGTTCCTTAAACGATTTTGAACTCGGTCTTTTCCTGCAATGGGTGAAGAAGAAAAATGGAACAACTTAGGTTTTTCTTAATGCAGAACAAGAATCAAGCCAAAGGGAGCACAGGGGTCACTATTTGAGCGAGAACTTATTTTTCCCTTTGAGAATAAGCAACTCATCCAAAGAAAAAGGCTCGAAGCTGTAAACGAATTTTATCTATTGAGTATTGGTAAAAGAGCTATGTAATAAAAGTGGTATATGGAAAGTGGAATTTTTACAATACTTTTCCCAAAGGAAGCATTACTGAATGAACTTCTAGGCTTTTGGACCAGGCAAAATAAAGTGTATTCTAAAAATTTTACTAATCTCTATCATAATAAAAGACAAAACTGAAAACTGAAGAAAACCCTTCCTCAGTATGAGAACTATTTACAACATCAACTAACCCAGTCCTTGAGATGTGAGGATGTCAGAACAAATGGTTGTGAGGAGTATGTATCACATACAACATGAATACACAAAAATCCATAAACCAAGAGAAAAATGTTATTTCATTGTTTAATGAAATGACTAAGAATTCAGCACTGGGAGGTATACTGTTTTGCCCACAGGTGAATAATGCGGCTCCTTAAGTATTTGGCTAATTGGGAATTTCTGGAGAACTTCATTCAGGATACATGGATGGTATGCAAGCTAGAGATCTAGTGACCTTTTCAGGGGTATAAATAACGTTTCATATTTTCGATCACCTTTGTAGTTCTTCCTTCTGGAGAACTAAAAGGTGGCAGAAAAATCACCTCCTCTAAGATGAATCCTTAGCAAATACTACTTTTATGTATGGTTCCTGCCTAGGAACATACATAAAGCATTTTGTATTTCTTTTTTTGTCAATTACCAGTTCCTCACATCTTCACTTTCATCACTACCACTCATATACTGGTTTTAATTTTTTTCTTGGCTTCCAAAAATCTTCAATCCCTGGAAGGAAGTGCTGCCAATAGTACGTAACTGAGGACAGTCAGATGCTGACTGTCTTAAGTTCAAAGCAGCTTAAATGACCAGTATTCTCCCTAAGTGGGTAAGCCTCTCATTTCTTAATATACTGAGTGGTGGAAGAAAAGTTTTAAGATAGGAAAGTGAAAAGTGTTTCAGCTGTTCTCCTGAGTGCCTGTGTCCTAGCAGATAAAGACGTCTTTGTAAAACTGTGCCTACTGCACTTCTATTATATTGTCTTAGAGTTTTTTTCATGGAGAATTTGGCATCTAAACAAGACCACACTAAGTAGTTAATGCCTGTATACAAAAAAATCTAACTGTGAAGTTCTAGAGTTGGGGATCGGTGGGATAAATTTTTGTGAAAATTACAATTTACATATGTTCCGTCTTGTGTTCTAAGAGGTGACTGCAAGTGTGGAACAAATAGTATTTTGTTGATTTCTAGGAGGACATGTATAGGATCTGTGTAACAGCCAGGTGTGGTGGGTCAGCCTTGGTTAACAGCCAAATCTCAACTCAGCTGCTCACTCCTGCCCTCAGGGAGAGAAAATAAGAAGAACAAGAATGAGAAAGCTCATGAGTCGAGCTAAAGACTGGCAGATTGTTTACTAACTACTGTTTTGAACAAAGAAGACTCGGGGAAAATAAGCTCACAAAAATGTATGATTTCATGATTTGGATAGTGGGAAACAAAAAGAAACATGATTTGGATAGTGGGAAATATCAACATCTTTCATCCCCCTTTCTCAAGCTTATAGTCACTCCTTCACACCAGTCTCTGTCAGTAATGGTTGGCCTATGGTGGTTCCTCTTCACTGCTTTGTCTTTTTCAGACTTTTAGCCTGCTCTGGGGTATATCATGGGCTGTAGGGAAGTCTCTGCCTTGATGTGGAGCAGCTCCTCTTCCTCCTCATCTTCTGACCTTGGTGCTCCATCTTCTGCTCCTCACTCTTTTTGTTCCTCCTCTCTCTCTTTGTGGCATTTTTCAAACCTTCCTTAAAAATGCTTTCCCCGAGGCACTGCCGTCATGGCAGCAGGGCTCAGCTGTGCCCTGAGGTGGGTGCCTTGGAGCCGTCTGGAAAGGGCCATGTCCAGCCCAGGGGTGCTCCTCACAGAGGTCACCCTGCAGCCCCCACCAGCACCTGGGCACCTGCAATGCTGTGCACAGGCACAGTTAATCACTAAAGAAGACTAAGTCTTCTCACCCAGACTTTCTGAGCACCCCTTCACTAACTGGTGCAATAGAAAGGAACCTTTGAGAAAAGCTCCGTTTTGCTGGATGGTTTTAAAAGGGGCAAAACTGGACTCCAGCTGTGACATGGGTGGAAGTGTGAAACTGAACAGGGACTGAGGGCTGGGGATGAGATCTCAGGACTGCACCAACAAGAGCGAACAGCTCTGGGTCAGGCAGCAGTGTAAAACTTATCTCACTTGTCTTGCTGGAAATTGACCGCTCCTGTTGACTTCATCAGAATTTTAACACCTCAGAGAAAATTGCTGAGGGACACATCTCACACGTGGGATGGCTCATCAAACTCCACAGGGCAAAGGACTCTTGAACCCCAGTGCAGAGCTGAGCAACTGCATTTGTATCACCTCTAGGCTGTAGTCTGTTCCCCACACCAGCTCATCTGCCTCATCCGTTGCCGATATAGGCAAGCCATAGTTCCTGTGGGGTGTGGGAGGCAGGAATCTCATCAGTTTTTGTACTCTCAGTTTCTTGGTGGCCATTTTCCTAATTGTCTGAACTATAAACTTGTCATTGGAGATCACAGCTTTGTCTGTAGTGGTTGTGCAGTTGTATTACAAATGAGCACTTTGATGAACAGAAATGATTTGGTTTAGATGAAGTCCTACCTTGAATGACTGTGGCAAACATTAAGCTTTCCATATGTCAGAGTGTAATCAATAAAGTGTGTAAAAAAGCTGGCTAAGTATTGCTAAAAGCCCGTTGGGAGTAAATACAATGCTGGATGGGTAATTTTTCCAACCTAATTGCATCTTTATTATCAGAAGATTTCTAAAGCTTGTATATGTAAACCCTTGTCTTGCACTTTTTAATTCGCAGAACAACATATCAAAGCCACTGAAACAGAGTTTATATTTTTTATTTTCCAAAATGTATAACAATCAGCATAAGTTTTTGCAATATTTCAGGCTAATTTGAGTAAAACCATGCAAACCAGGAATTTTTTTAAAGTTTCCAGGTGAATTTAAAGAGAAAAATGTTTGCCTCTTTAAAAACGGACCTGTTTTTTTCTGGTTTTCCAGGCAGTGACTGAGATTAGGAAACAAAATTAAATGATTGATTTTACACTACTTATGCAATTATATTACTTGTTTATATTTCCAAAGCTTTCAGATATCTAACATTGAAGCATATCTAATTGAAACATTATAGAAATGAGATCCAGAACAAATTCTTGTAATCTCCCATCTCAGACAGGAAGGAAAGATTAAAGCTAACTATAATGAAATTTTTTTTTTTTCCAAAAGAAGATGAAAAAATATAAAGGCTTATGGTATATGGTATCTAAATGTTTTGTCCTGATTATTTGTATTAGATAAAATCTTGAATTAACTGATTTTGCAGAAAGTTAAAATCTCATTTTTAAGACAGCTTTCACAATAAAAATCTAGGGCAATTATATTCATCATAATATATACAAAATCACAAATTGGGAAGGGAAAAGTTGCTGGAAATATAAAAAGAGACACCAAAAGAAAATTGAAGATCATCATTCTACCATCAAAAATTCTCTGTTGGCAGTGCTATCTCCAGAGCAGATTTCACAGAGGTCTGTGGGGACATTCACCATGAACTCTCATATCTGTAGTGTGATTCTACATGGGAATAGCTACTTCTAGAGCAGGACCTGTTCCTACCTCTCTCTGGTCACCACTGCCTAAACTGCTTGTTGCAATGGCAGTTTTTGCAGCACGTGACCTGTGCAATATCAGAGCACATTAAGACCAAGGATCCAGTTCACGTAAGGTCATGAGCAGTAATCAGAGAATACCAACTGGACCCAGCAGTGTAACAGCAAAGGTTTCTGAATTGCATTAATCCGTCAAAGAATCAGTTGTCCGAAACTCACATGAGTCAATTATTTGATTAAAGTAAGATGGATGGGCAGGGAGAGTGTAAGAGGGAGGAGGCCAATGCTATCTTGGTCTATGCTAAAAATAAAAAAGTGATATATGGTTTTTGGCATGTTCAGACTCTACAAGTAGTGGGTTTGCACAAAAAGGATCATGTTGCTTCAGCAGGCAACTACGTAACTAAGGTCACTGCTGTATATTTCCCAGATTAAATGCAAAAATATAGTAAGGAAATGCAAACAAATAGCAGCCTGCAAAAATGCATTATTTACATTGCCAGACATAGACCAGTGAGATGCCAATTTTCATTCATGTGCCTTCGAATGGATCAAATGCCATCTTGTCTCTTTTTAAGGGTGACAAATCCTTTATTTCTACACAAATGCACAAAAGAAGGTTGAGCCCAAGCACATCTACTTTCAGTTCTACTGTAAGCCATTTACAGTAGTGTACTGTGAGGAAGTCCTTTCATTTCATCTAGTGAAGTGAGATACCTGGATTATTTCATGTGTTTATGTTTCATTTTTTTTCTGATTCTTTGTTTGTTTGGGTTTGGTTTTGGTTTTTGTTGTTGTTTACTGATCTGAGATAGCATCAGAAATTCACATAGTTACTGGAAATTTGGGTTGCTTTAGTTTTGTGAATGGCATCTCACATCCTAGCTTTTCATCTGGCTTAAGCTAATAGCAAATGGCTGGCTGGTATATTGTCCATTTACATATAGATTTTGCTGCAAAACAATCTGATTTAGCCACAGAAGAAAAGTAGAAGCACTATAAATATTTAATTTGTTTCTCCAGACCTTCATGTCGATAAAAGAGTGATTTTCCTAACCTTTGCCATGTGATTTCACTTTCTCTTCTCACTTGGGGCCTTGGAAGAGAAGAGCCTGTATTTCACCAACAGGCAGGGCAAAGAGTCCATGCTTTTACAGTTTCAGATTAAATAGAAATATTCATCATTAGCATGACTTGTGGAGTCAACTTACTGATGGTGTATTGAGCTGCTCCGGGTAAGTGTGAGCTTCAGGCTACACTGGTCAATGAGACATAAAAATAGCACCAGTCACAGAGCACATTTTCATGACTTAGTGAGGCATTTTCCTGTCAGCAATTTGATTGAACGTTGAGAAGAAATGGTTTAGGATTGCAGCTAGTCTTGCAATCTTGCTGATATAAGAGCTACATTCAACCTTTCACTCCTTAGATGAGATTAAATGGAAAACAGACTCACTTCAATGCTGAGCATGTAGGTAAAGAAAAACAACAGCAAAAGAGGCATGAAAACACACGCACATGCTCACACACACAGTCACATCAATGCTTTGTTAACACTGCAGCCTTTCCATGAGAAACTGGGCACTTTTACATTGCTATCTTTGTTAAACACAGTTCAAGTTACTGCTTGTTCTGCCGCTGCCTCATGGAAACTTTTTCCAGGTACATGCGTGCAATCGGATCACATTCTTGCAATGACAAGTACCACTGTAGCTACTGTGGACCTCAGCAGAAAAGATAAAGTGCAAAATGTCAGTGATCATAGGACTCAGTCTCTCTACTGCCCCGGTTTCCTTGTCTTTCTCTTGGAAGTCTTTGAGTGAGTCTTTTCTTCCTTGTTTGAAGGGGCATTAATAGGAAATTGCAGCCCAAATCCATTAGGTCCATTTAGGAAGACACATTGAAAGTAGCGGACAGGAGCTAGGAAAACAAGGAAGAGATGATTAATGTTTATGGTTTCCAAACTGGGGCCATGAGTCTATTCCCTGTTCTTTCAGAAAACATCTGTATGGTTTCATTCCCATTAGGTCAGTTATAACATCACAAATCTCTAGTGTGATCACAAGCCAGGTTTCACATATCAACAAAATTTTATCCACAAAGCTCAATGAGAGCTTTTTCTTATCCTGGGCTTCTTGTAGCCCAAGATAAGAAATTATTGACAATTTCACATTTAAATACCTTATTTTTTCTCAGTGTTATAGTTCTGCTTCTCCCAGAATACTTGCATTTTGGGATAGCTGAATGTAAGCCCCCAGATTTCACACATATATTTTCTGGCTTTTATATTTGGCAGTGATTTTCAGATATATTGAAGAGTTCCAGAAAGACTCATATCTAATTCATATCTAATTCATATCTATTTTATTAGACTTCAGGTGAATTATCTTCTATTATGAATAAAGGGACCATAAACGACTGCACTTATTTTCTGACCTTTCACAGTCACGGATATTTTCTCCCTTTTCATTTTTGAGTACTGTGTGTGTAGTCATACTTTCCATCATATTTTAAAAACTTTCAAGAACACATACTTCAGCACAGATGGAATTGGTCTAATTCGTCTCAAAAGCTGAGTTTTGCACTGTGAGATTAACATTGACAAGATTTTAAAAGACAACTATTAGTCAGTTATCTGTTTGGGAAAATGACTGGAGGAATGTTGGAATCTGAAACAAGTTAGTTTTCATGCAATTGATTTTCTGATGACTTTTCCTTTCCCCAGCTGTTCATACCATATTTAAAAAAAAATTTAAAAAATAATTTGCTGTTCCCTGGGAGAATTCTGAACTAAGATGGACTCCAGGGCTCCCTGCATTATAAACTGGGGTGTAGGTTATATTTATTGCCTTCCAGGTCCCATTAAATGGTGGAAAACAGAGCAGTGTGTCAGAAACGCTGGTGTATTCAATCCAGTTATATTATCTTCTGTGGTTTTCTTGCCTGACTCATGCAAAGGTTAAGTCTTTTTTGTCTGAAGGCACACTTTAAAATAAAATTGGAAATTAGATCCTTCTGGATCTAACGGCTTTCTGCTTTTTCACTAAGTCTAAGAATGGTAATTATTTTTTTTTTTCCTCAGATTCTGAGTGCTTCTGTTTCTCTGAGATTAATCTCAGATTTTTTTTTAGAAAACAGAGATAAAACAACTCCCCTGATCAGAGTTCACAGCCCAAATGTGCCAGACCAAGGTTCTCCTGTGAGGCTTGACAAGCCATGGACTGAGTGAATGTGCTAAGTCCTCCACCACTGACCTTTCTGTGTACACACTTGGGCAGAACCAGAAAGTTTCTGAGATATAATTGCAACAAATAGACTTATTCCATTCTCGAACTAAGGGAACTTTTATGAGTAAAATTAACTACAAACAATATATTGCCACAAGAACCACTATGATTAAAATTGGTATTGTCCTACCAAAATGCGTAGTCAGAGATTTTTCAATCAGATCTTTTAAAAAATCCCACAAACACAAAATTTAATCACAGTGAATGCAAGAGTGACAAAGAGAAATTCCTTAAAGGAAGAAAAATGCCAATTACAAATTCACTTTTTAATGTTGAAAGGAAACTATTTCTGTATATTTCTTTTATGGATAAAAAAATGAAAATTAAAAAAAAAGCAGTTACACTCTTCATGAAGAAGGCAAGTAGGGCACCATGCACTTTCTAGCCTCAATAAATACAAATAAATATTTTACTTATGGGTAAAAAAATTATTATCCCCCCGTGTTTTACATGCTATCAGAATGTTTTCTTCACATGCATTTGCAAAGTTCTGTAAAAGACTAACTTACACAGCTTCATACTTGCAAGTATTTTAAACATGGTTACATTATTTATGTATTGCAATTATAACATGCTTGACACCACAGTGTTTTCCAGAGATGTTACCTGACTGTTATTCTAAAACCACTAGTAGAACTAGCTGCTGCAATCATCTCATTTGAAAACCTCATGTATAATTTATTGTTAAAAGTCACTAAATTCATGAAGGGGAAGGGAAACCGCAAACTTGAAGATTTTTGCAGCTCAGCCAAGCAGCTACAAAATAATTATGTGGCCCATAATTCTAAATTGGAAAAAAAAAAGAGATAGAAATTAATTATTTTGAAAAATATTATATAGGAATCATGTTTACTTGGAATGTGTAATGGTAAATATCACTTTATAATTGTTTATTTGGAATGTTAATGCTTTGTTGTGTTATTTCTATCTGCAGTATTTGTGAAGTAAGCCCTGTTTTTTGGCTGATATGTACTCATGTTGATAGCAATATGTTGAAGTGACATTCAGACGTTTATATAGCATTATAAACTATTCCTTATCATCTATCTTTAGAAAACATCATAAAAATCTTGCATAAAGAGGAACCGCAGGAGAAATAGGGATGATAGTAATGACTTTTGTTAAATTTTCCTGCTAATTGCTTTCATGAGACTAACATAATTTGTTTCCAATTTGTGTAAGTTTCAGTGCTGAAATTAGCAGCAGGCTATTTTTTTTTGGCATGGATCACCAAATATCCCCAAAAGGTATATATATATATAAAAAACAAAACATAAACCCCAAAACCCTCACCCAACAACAAGGTGTTTTGTTTATTTCTCTGCCTGAAGAGTAGAAGCAAGATAGGATAAACAGTGCAAATAGGACAGGAATAAGAACAAGGAACTAGAAAGGGCAGGACATGTAAAACAGATTTTAAGGTAAGGAGGAAAAAACAATAATGCTTCTTCCAGGGTGTGCTGGTTTTGGCTGGGTTAGGTTTGTTTTCTCTATTGTAGGTAATATAGGACATTGGTTTGGATTTCTTCTGGAAACAGTGTTGACAATTCAGGAATGGTCTAGTTCCTGCTGAGCAGGACTAACACCATTGAGGCATTTCTGCCTTTCACCCCACCCCACCAGTGAGGGGGCACAAGGAGTAGGGGGGAACACAGCTGGGACAGCTGACCCCAACTGAGCACAGGGACATTTCCATTTCATATGGCATCGTGCTCAACAGATACAGCTGGAGGAAGAAAGAAGGGGAGGACATTTGGAGTCGTGGCATTTGTTTTCCCAGGCAAAGGTTATGCATGATGGAGCCCTGTTTTCTTGCAGATGGTTGAAAGCCTCCCTGTACATGGAAAGGAGTGAATGAATTCCTTACTTTGCTTTGCTTGAGGAGGTGGCTTTTTGTTTTATCTATTAAACTATCTTTATCTCAA
>WAAE01000076.1:0-14930 GCA_013400495.1 Nicator chloris
CAAGCTGAAATTATATCATAGTTTCATAGACTTAAACTCCAAGGCAAAAATAAATTAAGCTTAAAAATATCTGAAGTCCTTGTGATCTTGTCTAAGTTACTATCTTTCTTTTCTAGCCTTGGAAATGTTTGCATCAAGTTTTGTTAAATCTTGATTTTCTTAACTTTTGAAATATTTTAGACTCAAGTTAAGTTTCAGAATGTCTAAATATGTATCCAAAAGAAGATGTTGGAGTGCAGAGAAACAGGAAATAAGGACAGCCAGGAGACTTGAGATGATTCAGACAGACCACGTTTGCCAGGCTCAGGTTCAGTTTGGCATAGAAAGGCAATCAAAGATAGAAATTAAAGAACATCATAATCATGCAATTAAATACTGGAAGCAGAAAAGTTATCTGAAATAAAAACAAAACACATTGGGTTGAGTATTATGCCTTGATGCACAGCTATGCAGCTTTCAGATAGACACCTTTTTTGCAACATCCTGTGCAAGTTTACTGCCATTTGTGGGGATGCCTGCAAAGCATTAAAGACAAATTAGTTTTGTATAATATTTGGAATTGTATAGCTCCATAAGCAATACAGATCTGTTTCCTTTCCTTCACTTTGGAATCTAGGCAGCAGCTGAATGGCTCATTTTCTACTACTGTAAGGATTTCCAGCTCTTGAGCTTAAGCTTGAGTGCATACATCCTATCAAGATCCAGGATAGAGTCTCCTCTGAGGCTGAGGGACTGGTTAAGTAGGCTTGAAAATCTTTCAGATAAGCCTAGAGGCAATGTTTCCATATGACAGGGTACTGCTAAAACCGATCCTCCATCGTGAAAGAAACCAAGTGTTGTTTCTCAAAATTTGAGTGGTTTCAAACTTGCACTTCAGCCAAGACTTTCTTAAAGTTAATCTACAAAACTATCTTAAAATCTATTTGATTTTTTTCTGTTTAATCTGAGCTATTTTGAATTCAGGAATGAAAGACCACAGAAAACATAAGAAAGTAGGAACATCCTCCCACCAGTCAATTAGAGCTCTTAATAAGAACGATTAATTACTCTCATTTCAGCTTCTAGGTCAGTTTTGAATTAAACAATTCTTGAATAAGAAGCTGTGATCAGACATAAACCCAGGTTCTCAATATGGTTGAGTTGGCATGATGGTAGGGATTTGGTCCAATGTTGGACTTGGTGACCTTGGAGGCATTTTCCAGCCTTAATGATTATATGATTATATGAAGGGGCTAGACTTGGTTCAATGCAAATGCTTTACTACAAGCTCACTGTTGCTTTAGCCCTGCCTTTGCTGCACAGGATCTCAATTCTCATAGTGCTTTCATTCTCACACACGTGGTTTCCTTGTGGTTGAAAGGAGTACTGCACCTTTCTCTGTTGCAGAAAGAACAAAACTGAGACTTCTAAATATTTAAGCAAGTTGTAAGGAAGAAAGAAAATAGAGTAAAACTAATAATCTCCTAGAATATACATTAAGGAGGAAAAGAACACAAACCCACAACCCCAAATGAAGTAACAAAAGAAAAAAAAAGGGACAGAAAATAAGAAAATAAAATGCTGTGAATTAGAAAAGTACACTCCATGATTAAAAATACTCTGGACCAATTGCATAATAAGTCTCATATAACCACATTAATATGAGAATGGTTTATAGCAGGGGATACTCAGGTACTTAGATATACAGTGAAAAAAATTGTGATAGTTTAATATTGAGTACAAAGGACTGGCTTATTATTTTGTTTGTATAGGCTGATCTAGCATCTTAATTTAGATCTGAATGTATTTTTATGATTTTTATGAAAAGAATAGAGGCAGTTTTTCCTTGGAGAATATGTATTAATTAAAAGGTTTAATATATAAAATAAATATCTATATAATACACTGCTCTCTTTTCTGCTGGTAGATAAACATGAACAGTCTAGAAGACATGAGAAAGCTTAACAAAATATCAGACTTAATTTCAATTTTACTAAATTTACAGTATTTCTCCAAGTTCTGAATGGGAAATTGGCATTACCGCAGTTACTTAAATGTTTCTCAATAACTATGGACACTTTTTAAGTAGTAGCACAGTGACCCTAATGTTGCATAAAAAATCCATTAAGTTTAAATATAAATTTGATATAACTGGGCTTTTATTTAGAAGAATACACAGGTTTCATTCATAAGAATGATTCAGATAAGAAATTTAATAGAAAGACAAAATATTTTCTTTTATTTTTCCCAATATCCATCAAAAATTATTCAGAATTTCAGCTGGAGTTATCTAATACAATATGTCATATGTGGGAAGGGAGAATGTATGTGATCACCAGTCATCTCATGTGAAATTGTGGAAATTAATACAATCAAAGAACATATGGGACTATTAATACACCAATTTGGGCTTAATTGCAGTGAAACTTCATAACAAATCTATGTAGGAAGTGTAAGTTTCAGGAGTGTTAACTCTAATTATGAGAAAGACTTTTAGAGGGCCTGTTGTTTACATGATATAACTAACTTCAGCAGTTACATTGAGAAGGTAGGGTAGCCTTTACAGAGAAGTTATAGCCCATCTTATGGAACAATTTAGACATCTTTAGCTGAATGCAGAGATACATTAAAGTATCTTGAGGTTGTAAATAATTCAAACTTATAAAGTGAAAATCTATTAGGCAGTACAAAATCAACAAGGGATTTAATGAGATATTAGGTTAAACATTAGTGTGGTCAGAACAACACCTCCCTGTAATAGGTTTTACTCCTTACAATACACCTGAAGGGTCTCTGCTGTCCAGAAAAGTAGCAGTCAGAGGGGCAGGGACTGCATTATTCCCATGTGCTGCTGCTTTGCCAGGTCCCACCAGCTCTATCTATCATCACTGGTAATACTTACAGCTTGACTAGAAGATCCTGAAAGTGATCTTGAAAGTGATGGATCATTGAACCTTTACAGTTTAATAACACTCTAGAAGAAGAAAGTCCTTGGTGTATCTTGCTGATTTGCATCTCAGGAGATTATAGTTATTACTTGATCTTGTAACATATTTTCATTTGCAAACAGCAAGATGGGGTGAAAGAGGAGCCTGAAGCTGCTTGAGACTGGTTTAATGAGTGAAGCCTCCTTGAACTGACTTTCAGAAAAGTCATTAATTGCAGAAAAGTCTCATAATAATTATAGTATCTTGAAACATTTAAGTTATCTTGGCTATAAAACAGGCCCTACACTATCAAATTATTACAGGCACAATATAAAACTGCCTACTTTTTTTGTGGTTTGCTCCTACTATTATCATGTTCTCATTAGCCAAGTAAAAGTATTTCATTTCTACAGATTTTATAGTAGATGGAGTTTATATTGTACTTTGGGGACTGCAGGACTAATAACACATCCCTTCAAAACGTGCAGTGAAGCAGCAGCACTTTAAGTACCCCATGCATACATTCCTGCAATTTGGGAATATCATAAATCAAACAGACCTCTAAAGTAACAAAATTTCAGAGCTTACCATCCCCTTAAGAAAAACTTATGTACTTATCTCTTTTTTCTTTTTTTTTTCTTTTTTTTTTTCTTTTTTTTCTTTTTTCCTTAAAGATAAGGCAGAAAATCATGTGTTAACTGATAGACTGACATAACTGGGTGATATGGGTAGTCTATAGTGGCCCAGAACTGTCATGAACTTCTGGAGCAAGAAATTCATGTTAAAATGAGTATTCATCATGATAATGTCCATAATAACACACAGGAGATTTATGGCCAGATTGGACCACTACTGTAAATTCATCCTGATTATTTCCATACAGGAAACAGCTTGAAAAATATTTTTTCTTCCAAAATATCTGCCATACATAAAAAACACTTTAAAGTATATTTTCTCCTCAGAAGGTAGTAAAGCAAGTAGAACAAGTTTTTAGCTGAGAGTAAATGTAAAACAATTCAACCAATTTTACAGTCAACTGCAATTTATTCCATCCTTCCTCTGTGCTTTTTCTTCCAGGATAGCTGCTCATGCTACATTGAGCTCTATTCTTTCCCAGATGTACATCAATTATGTTTAAATCTTCTGCCTTTGTCAGAACTTTTAAAATGTCCAGAAGATATTAAAGACAGCTTTTTACCTCCAGTTAGGTCTTACAAATCAGGGTGGGTTTGTAATCACAAATAAATTTTGCTTATAAAAGTGTTTTCTACTGTGGTAAAGAGTTGCAAAGCTACACTAATAATATTTTTGTTATACATCCTTTGGTGCTGTTATAATTTCTTTAAAGAACTATTTAATGCAAAATTTCTGAGAACAGCAATTACCCTTTAAATCAGTTATATTTACAATATCATGATGTTTGAAAAAATCTCTGAGAATGATTCTGTGATGTGTTCAATGTATCAATTCCAAATGAATGATTTTGATTTACGGACTTGTGAAAAAAAATAAATTTGTAAAAAAAAAATCAATATTATACTTAATGTCATCTAGTACTAATTAACATTTCTGCTTAACCAAAGCAATTTCTTTTCAGCTCTTCTCTTATCAACTAGTGAATAAAATGGTCACCTGGTTTTGCTACTAAAATATAGAACATACCTTAATAGTATTTATTCCTCCTGAGTTAATTCTGGATATGATTAAACTAAGGACAAAACAGTTCAATTCAATTGTGGGTCTTGTATCTGAGTATCTTTCACACAGTGATGTTGTTTACCATGACTTTAACAAGACTTTTGACATTGTCTTTCATGGTTTCTTCATAGTAAAATTGGTGAGGTATGGTTTGGACGTGGCTTTAAGGTAAGAGAATTCAATGTTTGTCTTATATTGGGTGTTGTAGTCCACCTGGAGGTCAGTAGTTAGGAGGTCAATAGGTCAAAAATTATTGCTGTTCTTTAAAGGTGTCTAGAACTCTTTTTGATACTGGCAAGTATAGATTTTTTATGTCTGTATCAGGATGATATGAAGGAAATCTCCCTCAAAGAATTTGTGGATAGTATCAAAAAGTGATGTCAGAGTGGGCATTAAATGATGCACTCAAAGGAAGGGATGCTGCAACAATAGTCCATAACAGAATAGAGAAATGACCTGTCAGGAACCTTAAGAAGCTTAACAAAATAAAATGCAGCTGGGACTCTGAGGTGGGTTGAGCACTGGCCAAACGCCACTGCACTCACTAGAATTATTTACTCATTTTCTGCTGTGAGATAAGGATTAGGAGAAAGGCAAAAGCAGGCTCAAAACTTTAAAGAGTATCAAGAAAACTTTATTAACAGAACTAGAAGAATAATAAGAATCAGAACAAACCATTAGAACACTTCTCCTCCCCCCAGCTTTCCTTTCCTACTGACAACATAGACAAAATTTGGTATTTTAGGTCATTTTACCACTTCTAAATTAATCTTTCTTCAGTTCACTTAGGGAGACGAGTCTCTCCTCCATGCCATGGAGACTTTTACACAAGAAACAGTTCTCTTGTGGTTTTAATTTTCATTAATAGCAGCCGCACAGAAATCTGCAATCGTGAAGTCCTTCCCACAGTTTGGCAGTCTTCCCATAACTACCACCATGGCTCATTTCGACTTATTGGGGTGCAATTTTAAGGATGAGATGTTCTGATACAGAAACAAAAGTTCTCTTATCTCTAGGAACTGAGGTTTTCTTCTCCCATTCCTGGGGCCAGTTTTCTCATCTCTCTCATCTCTCTCTGTTCAAGTTTCTCATTGGATCACAGTTGCCTCAACATATGCTTGTTTCAACACTCTGCTCATGGCTGTGGTTAGAATGCTACATCCCCCCAGCACATTCCATGAGTTACAGGGAAAAATAAAAGAGTCTGATGAATCAATTACATCTTTACCTTAGCCTTACAAAATATTTTCAGCCCAAGACTAAGGCATATTCTCATTCTCTTCCCATCTGGGAATTGACTGCTTCTTCACTGATCTTAGTGTCTGTATGTTGTTTTTTTTTAATGTGTCTTTACACGTTCCTTTTCTTTCACTCAAGAAAGAATTGATGTCTGCAAGTTTCATCTGTGCACTAAAAGAGTTACTATCTCTCTTGGACCTCTGCAGATGGTCTTATGATCTCTGCTGGGCAGTAGTTGCTCTGGCTGCATGGTTGTTTTCCTGTTTTCTGGCCCCTGCCACGTGCAATTCCAGCTCCAGGACTGCTGTCTGTGCAGAGCTGCAGAGCTGCCTCTGTTTCAGCTGCATGATTTTTCCAGCAGGATGGCTTGACAGCTCACAGCCACAGCAGGACCCAGTTTGACTCCGCCCGAAGCCGAGCAGAGCCAGCCTGGCCCACCAGCCACGGTTGGAACTCGGCAGCGACAGAATGTCAGCTGAGCCGCGCTGCGGACTGAGCTGGCTGGCCCTGCCAGCATTCAGTTACCTGTGCAAAGGCAGGAACAAGAGAGTTTTTCCCGGGGTTTGTTCATTTTTAAATGTGATTTCACAGAGGAGTATTTAGATTTCTAAAGTGGTTTAACAGGGTGTCAATATTCAAAAGTAGCCAGATGATTGGTTCTGTTGCATCGTGAAGAAAGCTGTAAGCAGTCCTCACAGAGAATTACTTCCAGAACTGATGGATTTTTCTCTTTATCTAAAAACCAATCTATGTTAAACCACAACAGACAAACACACAACAATATAGGCTGAATACTTACTTGGCTCAGTGGTGAAATTAAAGCAGGCTATGTAGAGTCTAAGACAGGCAAGAACAAAACCTGATAGAGATGGATTCTGCAAAACCTTCCTATGCAAACTCCTTTACGTTTTGACTGTCCTCATGATGAGAAAGCTGTGCAAATCCATTTTGAACTTGTCTTGTTTCAACTTATGCCCACTGTCTCCTTTCCTCTTGCCATGCACTTTTGTGTACCTGGCTCCCTCTTAGTAAACTCAACCTAAGTACTGTGGGGATCCTGTTAGGTGCTCCCAAAGCCATCTATATCTCTTCGAGACTCACCAACCCCAATTCTTTTTGTTCTTGTAAGGCAAGTGCTCCAAAACTGGGGCATGGGAGACATTGCTTGCAAAAGCTGGCACAACTTGAAAAGACACCAAGAAGACAGACAGAAATTTTCTGAGTGTGCATGGGTAAAAAGCAGGAATGAATATGTGTTATGACAAGTTCCAGTTAGATAGTAGGAAACACTGTGTACCATGGAGGTGATCTATCAGAGGGGCAGTAGATGCACCATTCTTAGAAAATTTCAAATACTAATTTGATAAGGGCCTGAACAATATGATTTGCTTTGGTTGGACCAGATAATCTCCCCTCCAACCTTAATAATTCCACAATTTTTGGAGATGAAAGTGAACCAAGCCATTCCTGTTTCTCATCTTTTGTTGAGTTTGAGCTTTATTTTTATGCTTATATTTTTAGAGAAAGAAATCCTTGGAAAGAGACTGAAAATTGATGAGGCAGGTGCTCCTTCCTTTCCCTATGTCAAAAGCCAGCTAATTGTGCTGTGCTGGTCTGCCATTCAGGAACTTGCATTGAGGTGAAAATAATGCACCTCCAGAGCTCTCACTTTTGTGTGGATAATTCAGTGAGACTTTTGAGGAAAAGAACAAAAATGGTTGTTACATACAAGACAAATGTAAGAATACTGGTATCTGAGTTCTAGGAGAGAATACACATTAAGAAATTCACACCCATGCATGCATAGTTCATTTCAAAGGGCTGACCAGCATAATTTTAGAATGAGCTATTTTACCTAAAAGAGAGAAAAAATGTAGCATTCTCTGACTCCTGTTTTGTTAATTCAGAAATCAAGCTTGTACTTGTTCAAAGTCAGCCAAATGCTTAGACTGATCCTTACCATTATGATGACACCTACGGTGGATTAGACTCCTGATGGATTATCATAAGATATTGTTTGGACACATATATTTTTTGTATTAGAAAACACAAATTCTTGACAAATAAAATGTTTAAAACATGAATAAATAATATAGAAAATTATTTGTTACAGTTACAAGTCAAAAGTTGTATATTATTATTCAAGGATATATTGCCTTTTATTTAGCGTGCCTTACAATGCTGAAAGAACTCATGTCTGAACTTAGAGACAATCTAGAACCAGTTCATGCAAACTTTCTTGGCTGATTGCAGCTGTTAATGATCTGTAAAAGGAAAGTCAATTTACCCCTTGATAGACATTACTGTACCAAATGTAGTAAAAAGCTAAGTGAAATGTGAAACGATTCCTGTTCAGTGGGGAAAGATACTATTAGTGTGTCCAGTTTCTTTTTTAGGGGCAAAGAAAATAAGTCTGTGTTCTGTTAATTTGCAGGTTTGTTTTTTGACTGTTTTTTGACTAGGCTTTCATATATTTTTATACATGAGCTTATTATTATGCATACAATTTCAAAGTTTATTTCAGCAGTATTTACCACCTCTTAGATCAATAAACTATTTAAATTATGAAAAAAAATTAGCTGACATGATTGGCATACTATCAGACTGATTAATTTATTAAAGAGCACTTGATATGCCCACATACCCTGATTGGCTTACCTTGTATTTGTAACTTTTCTTCACTTCTGCTAAGTATAATGTAGTTCTTCGTATTAGAGGGGTGCTTTAAGTTTTGGCTTTCATATTTTACAGATTCTATACTGCATTAGTATATAACCCTGAACTTCATATAAAGTGTTAGCAAGTTCTCCTCACAGTGTAATTAGACAAAATAATCCTTTGTCAGACCGAGAACCAAGGACACCAGGCCCAGAAAGTACAACAAGGAATTGAGGAGAGCAATCTGGGAGGATGGGACTTTATAACCTGAAGTTGTAATTGGACAATTAACCCCAATATGTAAATGGACCAAAACTTATACAAGTGTGAAAACGTGTGACCCATCATCTGTCTTGGCTGTAGCCTCGGCCAGGCTCTTGTACTGCCCAAGGTGTATCCTTTGAAGGCCTTTTCATAAATACCTACTTTATTCCTGTGACACTGTCTAGCCTCTGTTCAAGGCAGACTCTCAAACACATCAAGAGAGTCTTGAATTTTTGATTGAAGTTAATTAATGGAAAATATATTCCATGTTTCTCTCTTCACATTATCTGAACACCAATTTTGATGTTTATTGGATTTCTTTTTTTAATGGGGAACTCTTATATTAGCCAGAATAGCGAGACAGATGTGCTGACAATAATTTTTCCATAGCATCATAAAATATACTGAAAGAATTTAAAATATTTAAAGTGACCTCTATTTAGCAACAATTAAAACATCAGTGTGTCATCAGCATTATTCTCATTCTACACCCAAAGCATGGTACTGTACCACATACTACGAAGAAAATTTGCTCTATCCTAGCTGAAACTAATGATGGTGTGGAAGCATGACCATGTAAGAGGAATCTTACAGCCAGTAAAGGCTTTAGGACCCTTTGTTCCCCTTCCCTTCCCACACCTTCCCTTCACACCCCTTCCCTTCCCCCACCTTACCCCACCTTCCCACCCCTTCCCTTGCCACACCTTGCCACGCCTGCCCCTGCCTTCCCTTCCCTCCCCGTGCCGAACCTTCCCCTCTCTTCCCTTCCTCCCTCTTTCCTTTTATTCCATCTCTGTCTTCTTTTCTCTCCTCTATTTTATTTACAAACACTTATGAAAGCTATGACTAATAATTAGCTTACTTCTAAGCTTAGAAATAATTGTTGAGTCATACTGCAACACTAAGGAGAAAATAAATATTGCAAAAATTTGTGTATCTGTATTACAGATAGATTGGTATTTTAGTGAGTACTCAGTTGTTGTGAAAGCCCTGAAATACTGTGTCTGCTCTTGGATCAGTTTAGATACTTAGCATAACAAATATGTAATCTCAACCTACTCTGTATAAATAGAACTACTGCAAAATACCACTTCTGTATGTACAATCTCATTAATAATGTTTGTATTTTTTAGGTCCTCTCCTTTCAAAATAAATTAAATTTGGGATATGCTTCACATGTAATATACTGTCAACAAATAAAACTTGCCAGTGCAGTATATTAGAGAAAATCTTATTTTTCCTCAGCTCACATTGCCATTTTTTACATCGATAGAAATGTTCCTGCAATGGGTTTTTGCAACCTTGCACTGAAATAACGAAACAAGTTAGACTATGATATTTCAATTCCTTTCCCTTTAAAATTGTCTTGGTTTACTGACTGCATCTTTAAAATATCCTCAACATTATTTTAACGATCTAATTCATTTGCCATGATGATATGGTCCAGCACATTTATAGACTCTACTTCTACAATAAATAAATAAGGTTGTTAGGTGTATAAGTATATGATCTATGTTTACCAAATGCTGAATATTTTTTCTATTTTTTGAAAAGAGGCTGATAATTTATATCATTCCATGGCCATGAGTTAGAGGATATCTCTCTTTTCTGGTTTGTCTTTATTTTGACTTAAAACCTCATGTCACGAAAGTTGCACAGTGCTTATCAAATTATACTTTTTATAATCAAATTATTATGACCTTCATATGCATGGAATAAGTGATGAATCCAGGAAGTGTTACACTGCAGCTAGAATCTGAATATAACAGTATTATATTCAGACTGTCTGAGGTCATTACTGACAATGTTTAGTCAAAGTTTTCATACCTGCTCTTTTAGAAACTGAGGGGCTTTTTTTTTTTTTTTTTTTTTTTTTTTTTTTTTTTTTTTTTAATAACCCTCCTTCACCATTGTGGTTCAAACCTGGTCAGCCACTGAGCCCCCCCACACAATCACTCACCCATTCCCCACAGCAGAGGAACTAGGGAGAGAAAATGGGAAGGGTAAAAGCCAGAAAACTCATTGGGTGAGATAAAGACAGTTTAGTAGGAAAAGCAAAAGCTGTGCACACAAAGAAAGCAAAACAAGGAATTCATTCAGTGCTTCCCATGGGCAGGCAGGTGTTCAGCCATCTCCAGGAGCGCAGGGCCTCATCACATGTAACAGTGACTTGGGGAGACAAATACTGTAATTCCAAATGTACCCTCCCTCCTTCCTCCTTCTTCCCTCTCTTCATATACTGAGTATGATGCCATATGGTCTGGAATGTCCCTTTAGTCAGTTTAGATCACCTGTTTTGGCTGTGATCCCTCACAACCACCCATGCACCCCCCGCTTCCTTGCCAGCATGGCACTACAAAAAGCAGAAAAGACCTTGGCTCTGTGCAAGCCCTGCTCAGCAATGACAAAAACAGCTCTATATTATCATTGTGTTCAGCACAAATCCAAAATACAGCCCCAAATCAGCCACTGGGAAGAAATTTAACACTACCTCAGCCAAAAGCAGTACCCACGTTTGGTTGAATATTCAGTGTTATACACTCTTGAAGTTTTAGAATTCCAGGTCTGGGAACTCAAAACTGTGAAATGCCCAAGAGTGATTCTGTGCTACAGCAAAGCCAACCCATTTCTTTGGGCAGCAGTCTGGAAAAGAAAGTGAAGTACAGAGTGAAAATGGGGGAAGAGTGGAACGGAATTTGACTACTCAGAATGCCTACCCTGAAAATCAGCATGTCAGAAATCTTCCATGTGCAGGTGGGAAGAAACTGATAAAACTCAGGACTTTTTATTCATATTCACCCACAAAAACTAAGGAAAGAGGAAACACCTGCCTCGTCCCAGGAGTTTTCAGATTAAAAATAAAATAACCCTCATCCCCTTTTTAGAATAAAACAGAACACAGTGAAAGGATAGAGATTCTACAATTAGTAGAGTGACTGAAGCAGTAGGCTGTCAAGTTATGTTTCATTTTGCTTGATTTTCTCTAGATCAATTGCTGACAGAAAGCTCAAATTACTAGGCAATTATGTTAGAAGCGGTAGAGGTGTGGGTCGTCACAGGAACACCATCTTCTCTAATTTTGTTTTGACAAATGCTCTCAGTGTGAGGTGTTCTTTTAAGATGTCTAGCAAATTGAATCTTTCAAAAGATACAGAAATAGGGACCCTCAACATAAAATTCAAATTGCTTACCATCTTATGTGTAAGCTTTAGACATCTCACTTAAACTAGTCAATGCAAATAAATAAGGGTTTCCAACTCATGACTTGAGAAGATAACTAATTTGAATGTCAGCATGTACTTAGAGAACTCAAAAACTAGGTGAGATGATCCTGTTTCTCACATCAGCTGTGGCTATTTACATGATTAACATCTGTGCTTCTGGACACGTTTACCTGTGGGACTACAGGTTTTTGTTTATATAGTCTTCATTGGGACATTAATTCTTAGACTGCTCTTCTGAACATAGACATTAAGTTCTGCTTTAGTAGTCCATGTGATTTTCTATTTTTTTTCCAATAGCTACTTTGATTCATCTTCTGGAAATAGGTATGAAAAAAGTTATTTTTTCCCCTAAAAAGAAACTATATTAAAAATATGGTCACATCCTTGTATCATAGCTCCAACAACCTTGAAAGCAGAGAACCTAACAATGATTGAAGAAACACTGGGAATAGAGGACTACAAAAATATATTGTTTTCTGAAATGTCTGAGGATTCCATTCCATTTTGAATAAAATAGACGTATATTCATTGGGATATTTCCTCTCTCCAGCTGGGATCTCACTCTGGATCTATGTATATTTAATTATTGCAAGCAAAATGGAAATCCTTGGGAGAAATGTCTGTCTCATATTAGTCAAAAGTCATGGGACTGCTATATCTTCCTGAAATTTAGAAATTGTATACTACAGTTACAACAGAAGAGGTGGGATTTTTGACTTAATTCTCCCAATTTACATGGAATTGCTCCAATCATTTATAAATTAGAAGCACCTCTTCCATTCACTAGTTTTGTGTTCTCAAATAGCTTATTAAACATGATTTATCAATATGATCTCATAATGTCTCTCAGGTATGCTAAACAGGAATGCTTATTTTGCAAATAATACCTGTTTATTTTGTGACTGAGTCAGTGAAATTTTTGATGTTGTTGCTACTTGTCTAATTCTGCAGATTGACACATTACATGTGTGGACACTTCAGGATTTTTTTTTTTTTTCTTTAGGGCAATAAAACCAATAATTGAAATTAGTTGCTATTGACTCCTTCCACATTCCAAGTTAAGTGATATATGAAAAGATTTTATGTTTTTGTTTGGGTTTTTAATTTTGTTTTTAAATTTTAATGTATTTTAAGGATATTCTTCTCTCTCTTTTTGCTTTTAATTTTTAGTGGATTGTGTCATTTTAGCAAAATTTAATGAATAATAAAAGTAATTTCTTTGTAAGATGCAAATTATTTTTCACTTACAAAAGTTTATAGTAAGGTTTTAATTTAATTTAGGAGAAAATCAACTAATACTTTATGATACTGCTATAATCTGTGAGCACCTTTTATGGGTGTTGATTCCAATTGATTACCCAAGTCATTGAATACTTGTATTTGCCACGAGCAAACTCATAGATTGGTTGCAGATTATTCTGCTAACAGTGATACTGGATCACCCTGTAAGTGGATTTCTGAAAACCTGTTTGTATGCCATCTAGGTAATTTGATTTAGATATGCTCCCAATTCACAGCAGAGGAAGCATATGAAATAAAGTCAATATAGAGATGATAAAGACTAGAATACTTATCCCCCAAGACTGAGTGACAAAAAGCAGCCCAATAAAATCTTTCTTCATTTGTAGGTTTCTTGTCTTGTAATTGCCAAGTTCTTTAGATAATGGAATCAATGAAAAGATACAGTATTCATAATAGCATAGAATTGTTAAGATTAAAAAAGACTTCTATGATAATTGATTGGAACTGTTAACCCACCACCATCATGTTCACCAGTAAACTGTGTCCCCAAGTGCCACATCCAGGCACCTTTGGAATGCCTCCCGGGATGGTCATATCAACATTTCCCTGAGCAGCCTGTTACAATACCTGACCATACTTTCAGTGAAAAATTCTTCCTAATATACAATTTAAACTTCTCCTGGTGCAAATTGAGGCTATTTCCTCTGGTTCTGTCACTTCTTGACTTGGAGAACAGACCAAGCACCACCTCAGTAAGACCTCCTTTCTAGTAGTGGTAGAGAGGGATAAGGAATAACATCACGTTTTGCACACACACACACGCAAACGCACACACACGTGCTCCTGTGAGCCTCCTTTCCTCCAGGCTAAATTACCCCAGCCCCAGCCCCCTCAGCTGCTCTTCATCACACTTGTTCTCCAGACCTTTCATCAGCTCCATTGCCCTTCTCTGGACATGCTGCAGCCCCTCAATGTCCTTCCTGAAGGGAGGGTCCCAGATTGGAGTTGCAGGATTTGTGTTGCAGCCTCACCAGTGCCGATGATCACTGCCCTGGTCCTGCTGGACACTACTGCTGCTGCAAACTATTACAGACATGTTATACTGGAACTCTTTTGTTAGGAGGTGCTGGAATAGATCTCTGTCTCAGGAAAATGGGATGGGAACTGATCCAGTTCGCAGACTTAGGATTTATTATTTGTTTGTATCACAAGCAATAAGCAAGAAATGCAAGAAAACAACAAAATCCATGCAAAGTTGGATCAAGAACAGGATGGCTGCTGAAGCATTAACATTTTGTAGTGATTTTTCTATCTAGTAATTAACAAGAAAGAGTTTAGCATCATATTACTTTAGCAAATCAAAAAAGAACTCACGTGGGGTAAATAAGAACAAAGAGCCTCTATAAACCAGGGCAACAATACACAATAATAGATTGTTTTAAGATTGAAACTTTTTCTATATTTGCAAAGCATATATCTAGAACATAACACACCCTGTATCATCTATTAGTCCTTGCTCTTGTACCTTATGATAAATATAAATATATTTTTCTTGTCTTCTGTTTTCCTCTATTCTCTGGGAAAGTTTTAGAGTTCTCAGATTTTTCCTCAGCTCTCTTCTACCTCTTGAGGTTTTTTTTACACTTCCNTTTTTTTTACACTTCCTAGGAACACTGTTACCTTTTAAATTCCCAAAATT
>WAAE01000082.1:0-12471 GCA_013400495.1 Nicator chloris
CCTGTCACTTTTATATTACCTGGGCTATATAAACAGGTCAGTAAACAAGAAGGTAATAGGTTTTTAGGAGGTTATTTTATAATAGTTTCTTAGCCTTTGACTTGTTACTTAATTTTGAACTTACCTTTATGTTTCTTCCTAAATAAACTTTTGGTTACAGTTAGATAGTTGTATGTCACACTGCTGCTGATGTCAGCATCCCTGTTTTCTGTTTATGAAGTCCAGGTACTTGTTTGTCTTTGCCAGTGGGTGAGCAGAGTCAAACTTGACACACACTCAGCTCTCTTAAGACTGACTGGGGAGTATAGGGATTTTTGAGTCCAGAGAATGGTGCTTTGTCAGCATCCTGCAGTGCATATCACTAAAAAAAAAAAAAGGTGTTTTTTGAGGAATGTGTGTGTCATAATTATGAAGAAGGTAAAAGCAGCCCCTCTTCCTAACCTGCAAGAAACTTCACGTTGATTTCTCAGAATAAACTTTTCTATGTCTTCAGCACCTACAGGCAAGTAAGATGCAATAAACACAGCATTCAGACTTCTGGCTTAAAATTCAAATATCCAAAATACACCATATTAAACTGATTCTTTAAATCCTCAATGAAACAAAGATGTCTTGGCTTCCTTACCACAGTCATGATGATTCAGCTGAAAACCCTCATTCCTTCATTATGAGAAGATCAGCAACTTGCCTGGGTGACCTGGCTGATGCTGGTAATTTACATTAATGCTGGACAGTATGTGCAAGGTTAGGGACTAAGTGAAAATAGATATCTGCATTTAGAGTGGAGGTGAGTGAGGGAAGGTGTCTTTCTTTCATCCCACACATGCTTATCCTTTGCTTACATTGGAATACCTCTACACTTCAGCAAGTGTTATCTTTATGAGAAGTTATGGATCAGCATAAATGTCTTGAAAAACTTCTCAAATTTGGTACAATGCAATATATTCATATGGATATTTATAAATAAACCAAAATACAGTAGTTGAGGCTTTTCCTCTAACAGATTTAGTTTAGGGAATTCTGACACTTGCTTGGAGTCACATGGAAGTTTTGGACAGTAATTTTTATTTTAGACACTGTTCTTTCTACAGCTTTGTGGTTCCATAATGTAATTTCTGAGGAATTTGGAGTGGCACTGAATGTCTTTTGGAAGCACCTTCCTGCTGAGTCCTATGATAAGACTGACACTTATGGAAATAAAGATCCAATGGCAGCCTCTAGAGCTATACAGATCTTGGACAGAGCCTTGAAAACACTTGAAGAACTACCTGAGGAATATAGGGATTTTTATGCTCGGAGAATGGTGTTACGTATCCAAGAAAAAGCCTATAGGAATGATTATGGATAAAGTAACACACTGTAATTCAGCAAGGTCCCTTGCAAGTAGAAAATTGTATGTTAATATGAAAACTGTCCATATGTACTTACATACACTTTCTGTGAGACAATAAAAACTGTCAATAAACATTCATCTATAACAACGTTGATCTTTTAGATTTTCTTCCTAGTTTTTCATGTGCAGTGAGGTCAGTGTCTGCTTGATCTGGAGATGTCTCTTTTCTACCATGAGACAGACATTTGCAGTGCCTCCACTTACAGCTGTACTTTTTTGGAATGTTCTACCTAAATTTTTCTGAACAAAAGTTTTGGTGTGTGGGCTGACAGCATGTATGCCTAGAAGTAACTGCACATCTTTGTGAATGCAACCTCATTAAATTTTAGGAAAGCCATAGTAGTTTCCGAGGAGGTCCAAGCAAGCCATTGGCGGGAGCTATAATGGTCATGGTTTCTTTTTAATTAATAACGTGGCATTAGTGTAGGCAGTTTCTTCCCCTTGTAGTGAGACAGAGTGGGTATGGGAAAGAAAGCAAAAACTAACCATGCCAGGTTACACTTAGAATTATGCAGCAGCTTGACTGCAAGATAAATGATTTACCCTTTTCCTAGCTCAGTAATGTATTGCTGAGGGGAAATCTTTTTTGTCACTGCCCCAGTGCAGTCAAACAGCATTGCTGTTCCTGCAGCTGTGACACATTTGCCACTAATGTGCCCACAAATCCATTCAGATACAGTCCTAGTATCTGCAGTGGAGTTATAGTTGTGGTAGACACAGAATCTGTTGGGAGCTGTATTTGATGTGCTCTCTGTTACCATATGAAAGGGGCTTTGCATAGCACCTTTTGGGATGGAGGCTGTTGCTTAGGCATTGTAGAAGGTTATTTTTTCAGCAGATTGCGGTGCTTACAAAAGCCCTGTGAAATAAAGGTGGGGATCTGACAAAAAGGATAGGCTAGTCACTGTCTTTGAAATACCCCTCATGTTATTACTTGTGCTGTTTGGGGAATGCAGCATTTTTCCGACTTAGGTCAGTCTGTTACTTCTAGCAATGTTTTTTGAGAATTGTAACATGTCAAAAGCTCTTAGACTAAATAAATGTGTAGTGTTAAAAAATGCTGGAAAAAAGCTTTCTTCAGAAGAGCAGGAGCTTGAACACTGTGCAGATTATTCTTCTAAACCTGTTCTCCTTGGCAGTTCAACACAGTGAAAATAGTCTGGTACCATGTGAATGGGCACCCAGCCACCTCAATGAATAAGCATGAATGGAACCAGCCAAGCGATTCTGACGGGCATCATTGTACGTTCTGAGGGTAGAATTTAAATTTGGGATCACAGATAGGTCTCCCAAAATTTTTGTTCAGAAAGGAACAAGGATTGCTTGTGCATACTGCTGAGACAGAATCTCTCTGCCCATTAGGCTGGGGTAACCTCTTGGCTTTGTTGGACTGGTAATGTCAAGGGCCCAGTCTGAATTGCAGAGGTGAACAGAGCATATTCTTTGTGTGTTAGGACTGAATGGAGAGGTTCAGAGAGCCTGCAGGGCTCAACAAAGCTGTGTTCCAGCATTGTGCCTGCACAGCCATCACTTTAAACCATAACTGCCAGCAGCTTCTCAAGATACTGGTACAGGGAAGTACTGTGCTGATGCCTCCTTCTGCCATTCCTTGGGTCTCCATTCACAAAAGGGAGGTGTTAGCTGGGTATTCTCAGGCTGCCTCAACACTCAAGTGTAAATTTTATCTTCATGCTGCCAACTTTAAAATGAAGCCTTTATTTCACTTTGAAAGGGTTTCTTCGATTTGTTATTTAGTAACTTCTCTAAAACAGTTTATCTGAAATGCTATAAAAGAAGAATACAAGCATTTAAAAATGTATTTTCTTGAGTGTAATCTTACTAATGATAAAAATCCTGAAGTTCCTGCATTAAAAAAAAATTAAGTTACTTAGTGCTTTGTAACCACTGTGCAACATGGTGTGAAGCAGGCAATAAAGTGATGAATGAATGGTGAAAGCATTAAAGAAATAACTCGGATAACAATAGTAGGAGATTACAAGTAGGCACACTTAGAAATCCATTACTGAAATCACACAAAGAATTAGAGCCACTGACATTTTGTGGATGTTTGTCTGTTAGAGATCCTGCCACAATAAAACAAATGAAGTTAACAGGTATTAGAAAAATAAACCCTGATCATCTTAAGCATTCAAAGCAGCCACTTCAAACAGTGTATTCTTAAGAGTTGGGTGATGCAGACTGCCCAGATCTGAAAGATGAGCTGACAGTTACATAAAGACAATGTATGGAATCCAAAGTTTAAACCCAGCCTACCCCAAACTTTGAATTACTCTAAAAATTTGGTGACTGAGGTATTTAAAATGGAAATTTATTGCAAGTCAACACCTGGACAGAATTATTTATTCTTAGCCACATGAAATATAAAAAATGACAAATTATTTCAGATTTCATTTTTTAAAATGTGTTTGCTGTGGAAACATTCAAATGAAAAAAATTGATGCCAAAATATTTTTCTTGTCAAACAATTAAACATATCATTAAAAATCTGCTTATCATGTTTGTGCTGACAATTTGATGTACTTAGAACATGCTCCTCTCCAGTAGCTACACAGGGTCTAGGTTAAGTGTCAAGTTAAATGCCTAATGAGACAGGGTTTGACTTGATCACAAAGGATCAGAAATACATTTGTAATTTTTTTTTAAATATGCAGGATTGAACTATTTGTCTCATTCACACTGTTGGTTTCACAAGACTGACTTGACTGAGAATGATTTTACCACAGTAGAGGTGATATTACACATGATGTGATCCCAATATGCATTACTTCACAACTTCAGAGAAATTCCTGTATACCCTCGATTCTTTTTTCCTCTCCCCAAAATCTATCTTCCCAAACCTGACATCTTCCTGCAAATGATACAGGTGTTGAAGATGAACATTCTGAGACAGTAGCTTTACAAGGGATTCTCTAAATTGAAACCACTCAGTAAGCACAGATTCTGGTGTTATTTGAAGGACAGATGAAGTTTTACATTTTCTTAGACAGTTACCCAAGTTTGCAGTAAAGCTGTACATTAAGATTTCCTATTTTACTTTGGGTCAGACTCTACAGTGGGGATAGATTCTGAGCTCTGTATGTAGAAATTTCTGGGAGCAACAAGCTCTCTTAAGTGGCGATTCCTGAGAGCAACAAGAGCAGATGACTTTGTTTCCAACTGTTCAGGTCTGTTCCTTGTTGCAGATTGAAGCCATTAAAAGAACTGCTCAACCATGTCAAACACGCAGCTCCACGTGCACTGCCGCGTTCATACAAAAATGCTCAGAAGCTGGAGCTTGCAGTAATAACACAGATCATAGCAATGGACAATTTCTGCTGTGAAAACATTTATACTTCAGCTGTCAAGCAGGACATGAATTGCTTTAAACTTCCACCACAAAACTCTAATGTATTTGTCATGATAGGGAATGAGAAAGAAGAGCTAAGCATAGGGTCTGTAAGGGATGCAACAGCTTTGTCTGACACCCAGGGGTATTGCTCAGGGTGTACTGGTGTGGGAGAAGAGCCTCGTCCTGCCCTTCAGCACTGCTCTGTCTCTTGACTGTTTTTTATGTCTTAGAGCAGTGCTTTCTTTAGAAACAACTCAGCTCTGAAGTGCCAAGTCTAACAAAAGAAACTAGCAATCATGACTGGAAGTGCTCTTTTGAGAGCCTACTGAAAGAAAGTTTATTCTGAACCTTGAAAAAATGGCACTCCATTCCTTTTCAAGTACATAAGGTGTTTAGACACATGAATTAAAACCAGATAATTTATTTTTCCCTTTTTTATTACCAGTTGCTTTTCTGGTCATTTGCTTGAGTAGAATTTGACACTTCTTGGGTCACTCGGAAACATGTAATCAAGCCCTAATGACAGGAAATGACAAAGCCATCATTACCTTATAACCTACACTACACTGTATTCAAAATGACTGCCTGAATCAATCTTCCATGGTTTCCATGGTGATGTGGAACAGCTAATCTGGAGCAAGTGGGGTTTTTTGTCAGCAGGAGTGAATTATGCTGTTAATACCAACAGAATGAAGTCAGTCAGGAACAGTATGTCTGGCACTGGAAGAGGCAGTGACTGTCTGATACATAGGTGTTACATGATCTTGCATTACTGGCTTAATGACTTCATGTTACTTTATTCCAGTTAAAAACAGTCACCCTGCATCTGAACAGAGTTAAGAGATCAACACCAACAGAAAGCCAGCTTTGTTCTGAGGTTCTCCATCTGCAATATTCAAATGTATCTAAATTTTCATCAGGTTATGATCATTAGAAGTTAAGCTTTTTTAATTTAATCTACCATCCTTACAAAAATGAAATGAGATTTCAATATAAGATTTGTGAGCTAACTTTGAAGGTGATTTAAAGAGGCTGTCTCTTATGGATTGCAGTCTTGAGACACCTGCCTTTGCTTTTGTATTGCACAAGGGCACCAGACACGTATCTGTGTTTGTGGATTCTGCTAGGCTGCAATGTACCTAAAAGTGTTGCTCACAACAGAGCACACACATCCCAACATTTTCATTGTTAGTAAATTCTTTCTTGTATTAACTGATAAGACTTCATGTAATTTAAAATAAGCATTCAAGGTAAATGAATGGGTATACAATTAACCTCAGTGCTTCAAATTTCAGTCTGTACGAGACAACAAATATTGGTTATGTGCAGAGATGAACTATTACAGCTCAGGAAGAACCTCCGGGCAAAATCTGAGTGCATGCTCATGCACAATCATTTTTATCTGTGCATATCCACAGTTGTAATAGTCTTACTCCTGAACTGACTTGGCAGTCTTATTTAAAATATTTCTATGACTATTTAAATATATAGCACTGCTGTTACTTCTCTCTGTCAGCAATGGTGTTTGTTTAGAAAGATAGAACAGCTTACCAAAAAAGTGCTTGTGCAGGGAGGCAGCAGGATTTTATCAATGGGAGGACAGAGAAAATTGCTTCTTTCAGCCACATGTTAAGGAAGGGACTCTTAATCATCTTCTAAAATTAGGGGCCAATACTGACTAATGCATCAGCATTTGCAGGGATGTGATTAAATCAGTCCCAGATGGGAAAAAGCTTACCAAACTTTCTAGCATTTTAGATTCACACAAAATAAAATAATTGAAGTCATCTGGACAATTTCACAAAATCACAGAATTGCTTTAAAAGAATTTAGCAGTCACAGTTTAGAACATGTTAGGATGTCTCAAAATCTGAAGACTATCTTGTCTATTGTACCAGAAACAAGCACGTAACACAAAGAACACCAGTCATCACTAGGTTGTACTAAGGACTGTGTAATGTTGCTCACTCTATTAAAAAACAGAAGTGTCTTGAACTACACCACTATAAGCAGGAAAGCCACCTAACTTCAGGCATTTACATCTAAGCTTATTAAAAACTGCCTTTACAGTTAATGTTGAAAAATGGGCATTTTTCACAAACTATGACCCATTTCATCCTCACATAGAAATGTCCCACCCTTGGCTGCTTCATGCCAGCTTTCCTGTGTTTCTGAGATGCCAGTAAGCTGTTTGAAAATTATGGATGCTGACTGCACAAATACAAAGCCTCCTTGAAGAAAAGTTATCAAATAAATCTGATTTTTTAAACTAGGTCTTCACAAACACCTGATACAGCTTAATCCACAAAACTGCACATTCCTTGTTTAATGGTTTTATACTCACATCAAAGTGGCTTCACCCATTAGAAATGGTTTATTTTCTACATAGTTTGCAAAATTTATTTTTAGCATGCATTGTAGTGAATGACAGAGGCACATTCCAACAGAGTACTACAGCTGTTTAAAGAATGAAAAACAACCAGTCAGTTTTCCCTCCACAACACGAGGTCTCATAACAAGATTAGTTTTACAACAAAGTGCCTATTCTTCAAAGTAATGCAGCAACACTTGAGCCTATTTAACAGTTATTGTAGGCAGCCTCCATCAAACAGGTTAGTATTATTTTCATAGGACAGCCATCCAGAAACTTTTGAAGACAATGTCAATATTTTAATAGCTATTTCCAAAAGCTTGCAACAACGTAGCCCTGTTGTTTCAGCAGGCACAGAATTGTTTAGAAATTGGTCTCTGATCTGCAGTGTTATTGGATTGGGCAAGTGTTAGCACACCCAACTTAGCCTAGTCAGCCTGAAACTGAGGGAGCAATAGAATGTTCTGGGGTTTTTGCTGGTTTACTTTTTAAAATTTTATTTTATAAGTGGATGGTTAAATTAGTTTCAAGCCATTTGCAGGCTTTCTATTAAAACCAGTTCTTTAGGTGACCCATATTTCCTTTATCGAAAGAAGTCTTCACATATGCTGCAAATGTTATCAAAAGGACCAAAAAGGGGAAAAAATGTTCCTTGAAATACATTAAAAAGTTGGTATAAGCCTTTTAAGATGGTAATCAACAAATAGGATTGAACGAAATCTCCAAGAAACAGCCTAAAATAAAAAGCAGATGGAATTAAATTTCAAGCTTTTTAGAGTTTGTTTGCATGTTACACTTTGCTCCATCAATTAAAATAGATTTCTTTTGATGAATTAAGTACATTAATCTAATCAGTGATAGAGTTCTCTTTCAAATTGTAAGGTGCATACTGTATGCATAATCCTTTCTCTCACCTTTAATATTGTGAGTTAAGAAAATTTTCTTAGGAGTACAACACACTTTTCTCATTGTTCAGTGATCACTGATGTGCACAATTTCTGCCAAAAGTTGTCTACAGGGAACCTTGTAAGTTTTAATTATGCCAACAGAAGAAAGATCACTCAGGACTTCCACTGTGTAAGAGTCACAGGGAACAAGGAGCAGGGCAGAGATGTCACTAAGCCATCAAACATAGAACCAAAATTGAATAAAACGCCTTTTTTCAGAACTTAGCCACAATTGTTTGTGTAATCTTCACACTGTTCTGCTAACTTGGTTTTGTATTCCTATACTTGCAGGAAATCCAAAACCATTTGGAGTTACTGGTTCATTGTTAATGGCTGCAGTTGTCTTTAAGAATGATTCTAATCTTTGTAGATAAATGGAAGTTACCTGCAACAGTAGAAAAGTTCCATTAATACCATCACTGGTCATCTTTCAGTATTTCTTTGTTATGAACACTCAGGTTTGGTGTCTGAACCAGATTACATGTTATGTATCAAATGTGGCTGGCTTTCTATTTAATTAGAGGTTGTTTTTTTCTGTAGGAAAAATTAGGCTCCAAAAATAACATTTTTGGATGGCTCAAGAAGCAACTACTGCAGTAAAGGAGATAATAGATTTTAAAACTGAGGCATTTTGAAAGAACTACAGTCAACACAGTCTGATTTTTTTTAATGCAACTTGTAATAGATTATGTGCTTATGGCTTGATTTAGAGCAACATCAATGCAGCAATTACCACGAAAAACCCTGCCACCCCAAGGCAGGGACGTCACCTCTTCATGTGATAATAAAGGCATTACTGCTGGTCCTACAGAAAGTAGCAAAGCAACAGCAAGGTATGTTAAAACAGGAACAAGGTGCACTCTAATCAACATTCTTGGTTATTATCATAGCTACATCAAAATTTTCAAGCCCCCAGGTGAAATGGCTGTTCAGTAGCAGATAGTACACAATTAATTAATCAAGCTTCAGAGTGACAGAAATGGCAAGGTGCACATAAGGAAGAGAAATGCATTGGCACTATTATTCCAAAGGTGAGTATTTGTGACTTTGTTTCAAACAGGAGAAATGTTACAAAACTGGAAGTTTTAACTACCTAATAAAACAGGTCTCAGCAAAACATTTAACTAACATTCTTCTTACAATCAATTTCCTTAAGCCAAAAAACTAACCTTACATCTGTTATTGACAAAGACCAATACTTTTAGCCCTGGAAGCCACTCAGCTGAAGTATCTACACATCAGAAATTCTCAAGTACTTTAAAGTCCCATTAAATGCAGTATATGATATTAGACATCCAGGACTAAAAATTCTGCCAACAGTTTAAGAATAAACATTCACATTTTACAAAAAAACCACGTAGAAGATTCTTCTTCATCACACTTTTTTTCCAGGAATCAAGAAACAACATCTGTTATAGTTATGGGGTCCCAATATGCCTTTTTTTAAGCTACAGAAATTTATATATAGTATCTATTAGCAACACAGAACTGATTTAGTATTCTGTTTAGAAAGCATCTGCTCAAAGCTGAAAATCTAGATGACAACTTTTACAGTGTTAAAAGAGCTTCTACAAAGAATATACTGTTCATATACATACAGTCTCAAAATACTTCATGAACTCTGAAATGGTTGTCTAAGGAGGGAACTTCATCAGCAAAATGCAGTTGATCATTTATTTCCACACCAAGTTCTTCAAGTATCTGTACAAATTTCTCATGCTCTCTCCCAATCCATGACCTCATTGTGTCAAACACTTGGTATGGTGTAACGTGAGCATGAACTTCGATTCCTGTCTCTGCAAGTTCTTTCAGCATTTCAGGGTAAGTAACCCAAGTATTGCTTCCTCCTGAGTGACCACCATCCAGCCAGTAAATTGCTTTTATGTTTTTTAAGAAGGCATCTGTATTCTTGTCTTTTTTGGCTTCCTTCAGCTCATAAAGCAGCTGGTTCAAAACCACACAACCTTTACTGAAGCCAATCAAAGTAAACGACACTGCACCTACAGCAGATGGTACCATGAAGTTCACAGCAGAATTATTAGAGCATTCACAATCTCTCTCTCTTTCTTTGGTTGAGCAGCCATTTGTTGTTGGAACAGACTGCGGCTGTGATTTACAAGCAGCTATTTTTGCATCCTTGCTGACACCATGCACACTTTTCTGGGACAGCAGAATATTCTGAGAGAGTCTGAATGCATTAACTAGCAAAGCATGGAGATGCTTGAAAGCTCCAAAGTCAGTGCTGTGCTCTGGTGCTCCAAACATGTTACTTGTCACAAAATTGTCATAACAACTGAATTTGTGCAGGTGCATTCGAGAACACTTTATGACCCAAATAAAGCTATTAGGGAACCGGCGAGCAAGTATGGTAGCAACGTTTTCAAAACTCCAGTGCTCCCACTGAAAGTTTTCTGGGTGGCAAGACATGATGTCATGAAAGTTCTGAAAAATTAAAAAAATAGTAAAGATACATTACTACATTGTGAAAATATTCAGCTCCAATATACTCATATTTATAAGAAAGGACTGTAGAATTAAAACATGCATTAGAGGCTCTCGCTTTTTAGGTTTGCAGAACAAGAAACATTAAAGAAACTGGTATATTTTGATTTGCTTACGTTAATATTTTTTACCACGTATTTTTAATACCCCCAAGATCAATACAATAAAACCAGCACATGAAAATATTCATAGCTTTTGTTGACCTCACACCAAAATAAAAATATTATTCAACTTAATATGACACAGAATACGTAATTTTACTGTAATACGTAATTTATTATCTCCATCTACAGAAATACTGATTATCTTACTACAAAACAAAAACACACTTAAAATTTTGTACCAAGTTTTCTGGATTTTATACAGAAACAAAATATTCTCTCTCATTCAGCTGTAGGAAATTTTTATTGCCTTATTCGCATCCACAGAGGGCATAGATGGAAAGAAATTAATCCCCAAGTCATGAATGAACCTCATGTCCAAAATCTTAATGGCAAACAATACTAGTTCATTTATTTTACTAAGGAATAATGAAGCCATATGCAAGAATGGCAATCAAACAAGATTTTGTAGGCCATCTCAATTCTTAAAATAAAACCACACAAATATCTGCATCTTTACCTGGCAAAAGAGAAGCCTTTTCCCTTGAAGAAGAAGGCACTACCCCTACTTTTGAGAAGCAGTAATGGCAATTGAGATTAGCTGGCTACCAGAGCACGTTATGTTTAGACAGGTCGACCACATGCCCAGGGACAGCACTTCAGAGTCTCTGCAATTTCTTGCCAACTCAAGAGACCACAAGTGGCTTCTCAGGACAGGCTGAGAAAGTGTCAGTGCCTGTCAAATTCCCAAAGGACAGGGTCTGGGATGTCCACCCACCTGCACAAAGACATGGTGCTCTGCCTGGGGAGAAAAACTGGGAACCTTGTCCTGTCTCAATTGACACTCCCTGCGACGCTTTCAGACAGTGCCATCCCTGTCACAAATGTCACCCTCAGGCAGTGCTATAGGGCTGGAGTGAGTCCAGAGAAGGGCAATAGAGAGGGTGAAGGGGCTGGAGTACAAGTCCTGTGAGGATCAGCTGAGGGAACTGGGGGTGTTGAGCCTGGAGAAGAGCAATCTCAGGGGGAGCTCTTATCGCTCTCTACTAGTCCCTGAAAGGAGCTGTAGCCAGATGGGGGTCGGTCTCTTCTCCCGGGCGACAAGAGGACATAGTTTTAAGTTGTGCCAGGGGATGTTTAGGGTGGACATTAGGAAGCACCCTTCACAGAACAGGTGATTAGATATTGGAATGGATTGCCCAGGAGGTAGTGGAATCACCGTTCCTCGAGGTGCTGAAAGAAACACTGGACATGGCACTTAGCGCCAGGGTCTAGTGGACGTGGTGGTGTTGGTCATAGGCTGTAGTAAAGGATCTTGGTGGTGTTGGTCATAGGCTGTAGTAAAGGATCTCCAACCTAAGTGATTCTGTGAAGACGACTCTCCCTCCCCTCCACTACTGCTCCAGCTCAGGTTTCCGGAGGGCCCGTTCCCGCTCCTGTGCCCGACCGTGTGGGGCAGCGAGATGCTTCGATGGCCGCGGCGGGAGCCGGGCAATGCCCACCCGCACAGCCCTTCCGGAGACGCGTCCCTCCGGCGCCGCTTCCCCGCTCCCGCCCTGCGGCCCCTCCGCCGCCCGGGCCCCATCGCTCGCCGCCCGCACCCTGGCGCCGTACCTGCACGTCCCCCGGGAAGTACACGACGTGGTGCTGCGGCGACGGGGCCGGGCCGCGCGGGGCCGGCGGCGGCAGCAGCAGCAGTTCGTTGGTGCGGTGCGGCTCAGCGCCCGGCACCTCGGGCAGCCGCAGCCACGGCGGGCTCAGCCGCGCCGCGGAGAACCCCCCGCCGCCGCCCGCAGGCTCCGCGGCGC
>WAAE01000082.1:12520-23519 GCA_013400495.1 Nicator chloris
CCGTGCGCTGCGCCTGCGCACCGCCCGCGCACCGCCCCCGGGCCCGCCCACAGGCCCCGCCCCCGGGCCCCGAGAGAGGGACCCGGCAGGGGGCGTCGCACGTGCGCCCGCCCCGCGATGACGTCACGAGGCCGTTCAAAAGGCGGCGGCGGGAAGCGCGCGGGGCCGTGAGGGAGCAGGTGCGCTCGCGCCGCCCTCGGGGCGGTGCCTGAGCCGTAAATCCTGAGGGGACCCGGGTTGGGAGCAGCCCCGGGATGGGCGAGCGGCCGCAGAAAGCCTCGTCCGCAGGGCAGCAAAACCCCGGAGTGTGTGGCTGTAGAAATTACAGCACTAGGAGGGATCTAGCGCTCCACGCGGAGCAGTTAATTTCCAAACCGGAAGGTATGTGTCTTCGCTTGTCTCCTGACGGTGTATTAAGAAAAAGTGAATAAAGAGGTTGCTTTGAAATACTGGCCTTGGTTACATTAGTTCTGCTGCATTGGAAGAAAAGCTTTCACGTGTATTGGTGAGAGCTCTCTTACACGGCAAGCAAAACAAGGAAACAGAGCCTTTGGTTTATTTCTAAGCATTCACGGTTCCTTTTTCTAGAATTTTTATATTTCACATATTTACTCCTTTATTCTATTTTTCCTGTTCTACTTAAGAACATTTGTGTGAAAACCTAGAAAACTTCCAAATACCAAGCCTGTCTCCCATTAGCTGAGCTACTCAAGGAAGGAGAGTTAATTGAACATTAATTGCTTAATCGAGTAATAAAACTATTGACTGATTTTTTGTTGTTGGAAGATTCAACAAGTTAAAAGAAACATGGTGACATTAAGGTTATTTGTTAATGTAGCAAGGTAGAGACCAGCAGAATACTTTAGAGCGGCTTATTTTTTTGAAGTGCAAGTTCTAGTCTGCATGTTTTTGTGTGGACTACCCGTGGAGGTTCAGTTCGAGCTATGATGTGGTCATGGTCTATTTGGCACACTGAGTATGTCTTTGGGCTCATGCTAGGTCAATAATTCTTATATTCCAAATGCTCTTCCAAAGAGTGGAGCTGCACCCTGTCATTGAGGGTCCCTTTAGAAGCAGAGAAGGAAGTTGTGTTGTGATACATACTTGAGATTTCACTGTTTGCTGTGTAAGCAATACATATTTTTCTTCACTTGCGGAAATCAGAACAAGGTTGATGTGTTGCTGCCTCGATTAAGGGAGAAAGACATTGTAAAGTTTTTTTTTCACTTTGCACGTTTATAGGATTAGTAGAGATCAATTAATTTTTTAATTTAAGTTTTATAGGTTTTTGATTAAAATAGCTTTTTTTAAAGCTGAACACAACTAATTTTTTTGTGTGAAAATTATCTTTGATATGGTTACAGGTTTTTTCTCAAAGACTAGGAAAAAAATCCAATTTTTGGTCACCAGAAGATGGCGCTGTGCCGTGCGGTTGGAAAAGTCCGTATCAGAACAGTTAGAAACGTTCAGGTGTTCACTTTGGAATTTTCCCAAGCACATCCTTTTTCTTCTGGTTTGAATTTTTGAGATATTGTTGTAGAATGTTATCTAGGTTTTTCCCTGTGAACATGCCCTAATGCTATGATCCGAGTGGAAACTTTCACAATGCCTTTGCTAATGAAGCAAAATTATTTAGGAAAAAAATCTCTAGCTCCTTCATTCAACTTTTTATTTCAGTTCATGCAGACAGATTCTCTCAGTCCAATTTTGAGCAGTTCAGGTCCATGCTGACACTAAAACTTAATTAGGTGGGCTAATGGAACCTTCACACTTCTGTTCCCTATTAGGTACTGTGCTGAAGAAATACTATATAAGATCTACTGAATGCACACACAAAAGAAGAAACTAGTGCTCTGTGTTTCTCATATGAAGCAGATAATTTCAAAAAAATGGCTATAGAAATAGAGAAAAATGGCTGTGCTCTGAAAATCTGGGTATTCAGACCTTGATTGCTGAGGTTTGCTTGCGCAAGCACAGCTCTATTATGATTATTGATACTTCATGAAGAAGCAAGGATCCACTGAAGAGAAGTGGTCAGGCAAAATAAAGTTTTCATGTTAGTAATTAAGGTTGAGAAACATGAATAATTACTGTCAGTACAGTGAAAAAACATCTATGCTATTCTCCTCTTGTGGCCTATATTCTCTCCAGTGGTTTCTGCAGATGGGAGGTTGGCTTGCCCAGAAGGGCTTTACAGGCATTATTCACATTGTGGGGATACTTACGGTAGCCAAAGGGGACGCTGGTACTTCTGCCCAGAAATACTTATTTAACCATGGTGTGTTCATGATGCAACTGGTACCAGGTATTTAAAGCTCATACATAAGGTTGTAGACAGGCTTTCATCTTCATCCAAAACGCTACACGAGCCTTATGGGTGGAAATTAGTCCATATCTTACTCAGAATTCAGACGCACACCATGACCAAAATTGTGATGTGGACTTTCTTTTGATTATAGGAAATAATGATTTACATGACCTGTTTTTCCCACTTAAAATAGAAAGGACCAATTTATTCCCACTCTCAAGAAGTTCCAAGAAATGTTATGTGACATGCCATAAATTTTAATGGAGACTGATTGCTCTGAGTTTGCTTCTAATCTCTGTCATGTGGCTATTGCAATATGTAAGTAGAGTGAATAATTGAGTGTAATAATCCTAACACATATCACCCAATGGAGGCACAAAATACTGTATTTTTGAGAGGCCTTTGTCAGCCTTCATGTTTATCCTTTTCTCTGTGATGCCTCATGTTGCCATTCTTCTTTTTACTTATTCTGTGTTTGCTATGCTCTCTATTATTGTAAAAGGAAAGACCTTTTCTTTTTTACTGAGTTTACATGCTGCTTCTCTTACCACATCTACTCTTCTTTCCCTACAGGACCCCTCACAGTTTTCATATACCACATTGGTCATGAGCTGACCTCTGAGTTGCCAGTAAAACAGCCTGTCCTGCATGTGCAGTTCACTGCTCATTTTTCCCTCCTTCTGTAGGTTGGACAGGGAAGTGAAGTGTATAGTATTTTTTCAGATTTTGCAGATGTTTACCCATACATCTCATGGAGTCTGGCAGAAAGAATGTGTATCATGGTTGATTAGCAGTGATCAGAGATATGCATATAAAAACTAATTCTTCTGGAGAGAACTGATGGCTTATTCACCTCTTCAGTGTCAGAGTTTCCATATAGAGCTTTGGGGCTGCCTGCAGGGTGATTAATTAGTTTAACCTCTCAGAGGCAGCCAAATCTGCAGTTTCTGAGTAGAAATGTTACTACAGCAAAAGTCATCTTTACTACACTCAAAGCACTTTTTCTGAAATTGGCTGTGTTTCATTGTCTTTATAGCATGTATGCTAATCCTGAGCGTCCATTCAGGGCATATATATACAGCATAGAATAGAATTCAGGTTGTATACATTTTCTTAGGCCAAGAAAACAATCTGTAGTTTGTTTTAATCGTAGCACTTAAACTAAAGCATTTTAATGGGTGCTTCACCAAAAATCTAGATGAAGAACAACTATCTGCTGATAGTGATACCTTTAGCAAAGTATTTAATGTTATTTGAATTTCTATCTCTTCATATGTAGCACCTGTAATATTTCAGGAGAACATGCTCCAGAAAAACATGCTTCCTGCCCAACTAATGTGCAGTGTACATATATACATATTTGCAGATCTGTGTATTGTAATTTAGTTTCCTTTTAAACATTTTTCAATGCATATGCATTGAAATTGCTAGTTTGCATTTTGGCAGAGGATTGGAATAGCTGTGAAAACACCTGTTAAATACTGATGGGAAACTCCTTAGCAGTTGATATGCACCTGTGTCTTTCACTGTTGAGAAGAAGTGCCAGGCTTGGCTTGTCATTCTTTCGGGTATAGTAACACTTCCAGGACTGAGCTACCTGCATCTGTGGTGAAGTGTGCACAGAGAAATTCCCAGCGGCTGCAGAGTAATGAATGCCTGGGTCTTGGCTTGTAGTTTTATTAATGGCAACAGTTCAAATGAAATTACAGCTATTATGCTGCATTGTAAGTACTAAACAATTTACTTCTGCTGAAATTCCTACTGACAGCTCTGCCTGCCAGCATCCATCTTTTGTGTGGGTATAAGATATTCAGGAGATCATAGTGGAGAATAAATCACTCTCTGGGCAATTTACTGAGTTGTATGAAAGTGAGAATAAAAGCTTTTCAGCATGAAAAGTAGATCCATGTTTCTTTTATGTCAGCTGTGTGGAGAAGCTGCTAAAACATAGGATATAGGATCTTGTTTTGGTTTTTTTAAATGCAAAAAAAATCAGAGTGTATGAAGTATTTGGAACTACTGTACTATTTAAAACACCTTTTTCTCTTTTCTATTTCCCTGTGGAAACTGGTTTTGTTTAATATTGTTTCTGTCTATCTTTCTGATACCTTTCTAGCAGTCATTTTCAATGTCTCTGTTGGCTGCTGTAAGTGAAGAGTAGGACTTGCAGAGCAAATAAACTGGAAGGACTGGGAAAACTGCTGAATTAATAGATTAGGATGATTCAAATGAATGCCTCTACTGAAGGAAAGCTGGGGGGAATTCAGCTTTTATACAGCGTGTTTGTACATAATAGGCTGAAAATTCAGTGTGGTGGCTCTGCACACCAGAGGCTGCATGTGCTGTCTCTGACCTGCTCCAGTGCTTGGAAGACATGGTGGGTAGAAAGGGCTGGAATTACTTTAATAGAAAAATTAAGAGTAAAGGGCAGGAGTCCCTAAAAAAAAATCCATAGTTCTGCTGTTCATGGAACACATACTTCAATACCAAGTTCCTGTGCTTTGCAGTTTGTCTAAGTGTACTAGAAACTTGGGACTTAAGGAAGCTCTGTGTTGCCTGGTGTAAGTCAATATAAATTAAGAAGTCTGTTTGAGATTTAAAAGAATGCACAGTGGCCCAAGGAGTGTAATAAAAGGGAATTTTTTTGCTTAAAGAATTGGACAAAGCTCAGCCCCCTGATTATTTCTGGAGTCTGAGGTTTGGCAGTGAAATTTTGGCTTGTGTGTGCTTGTATCCCAATTTCCCTTCTCTCTTCTTTTCCTTAGAATATTCTGGCTTTGTGGATGGGTATATTGCAATGTGTTCAGAATAAGAGTAACTTCTGCCATTCCTTTTTTAAACTTGGATTGCTTCATGCACAAGAATAAGGTCAGAATTTGGCCAAAGACAGTATCTTTGCACCATGGATTTCTGGAATTTATACCACATCCACTCTAGATTGTCCTTCCAAAAGTGGTTTGAGATGCTGCTTGCATGATGCATTACACAAATAGTAGGCAAGTATGTCCTCAAATTGAAATTACTTGTTTGTCAGAGAATGGTGTTTTCTTAGGAAGTGCACTGCACAAGCTCAGGACTCTGTGGTAGCTCCTTTGTTTATGGCATGCTGATCTAAAAAAAATATTCAAGTAGAATATGTTTATATGAAATAAGGGACAGACTTAGCTATATGATATCCAGTGGCTACAGGTGCTTCAGCTTCCAGTTATATTCTCCCATATGTAATGACAACAGACAGTATGTAACAGGCAATGTTTATTACTTTACAGTATAAGGCAATTCTTCATTGCTCTTAATACAAATAATCCTGTCACAGTCAGTGCTTCATGCGGATGAGCACCATCCCTTTTATTTGCAGATAGACTTGGAAGATTTTAGCACATGTAATACGTATAAGGCTGTAAGTGAAGGTATCTCTAACTTAAATTATTATTACTCAAAGTATATAAGCACCTGGTTCTGTTCAGCTTTATCAAAAGACTTATTTTTAAATGCTGGCAGAAAATTATGTATATGCTTGTGCAATATGGAAAATTGAAGTTTTTGCTATTTACTGCATACTAGAAATCTCAAATTTTTATCTTCCTCTAGAGCACAAAAGTAGTCAAGTAGAATTGGGGAATACATCTCCAGATGATGCCTATAACAATCTGTTTTAATTAATGAAGCTCCTTTTGATATGTTAAGAAAGTATCTACCTTTTTTTTTTATATTCCTAAAGAGTTTTTAACTCTTGTCCCAAAAGGAACTTCTGTGATTAGATGAGGCTTATTTCCCACTTGTCTGATGTACAGGAAGCTATGTATAAATATAAGGAAATACTTCTTTCCTGTAAGGGTGATGAAACACTGGGCCAGGTCTCCATACTTGAAGATACTCAGATATGCTGAGGCATCTGCCCAAGCTGAACCTGCTATCAGAAGGTGACTTGGTCTAGATGTCTCAGGATGCCCCTTCCAACTTTAGCCATTCTGTGATTCTCTAATTCATCTCAAGCAAGCATGTGTGAAACCTACGACTGAAAAGCATATTGCAGGCTGTGTTGACCTGAAGCTAAATCTACCTGTGACACAAAACTTCTCTAATCTTCTTACTTGTTCTCCTAAGGCCTTGTGATGTATGTGCAGAATGATGTTTTATTCTGTTAGGAGGTCGCTATCCAGACTTCACTCAGCTGCATTTGGAATAAAAGTCCATCTTCAGAATACCCTGTGACATTCAATGTTTCTAGCTGGTATAGCTTTGCCCTTTTGTGTTTTTCTGAGGAAAGAGGACCAGCTAAAACCACAAATCAAACAAACATTTAAAAAATCCTGTAACACCAAACAAAAAAGCTCTCCTTAACTCATTATCAAGAGATATTTGCTGCCACCTTGGGAAAACTTGTTTTTGTTAAATCTCCCAGTGGAAGCAATGTGACTGATAACAATATCAATTGACAAATTTTGGCAGGATGCTTTGGCAAAAGTGGCTGCCAAAACCCCCTACACAGTGAGATGATAACAGGGTGGATGTTTTCTGCCTACCTGGATCGTGGTTTTCCAAAGCCTCTAGTTTGTCTGTGTTCAGCCTTGTATGGCCTTAAAAATTCAGAACAATAATCACCAGAATATTTCTGTGTACATATCTCACAAAAAAGACTAAGCTGTAGGGCTGGTTTCATACGGTATTAGCAATCACTACAGAACACTTCAATAGAAGCAGGCAAGAGAACAGTTTCATATAGTCCTGCTACAGCCACTTGAAACAGACAGCTGAAATGCATGGATCCTCAGTGAAGGGATACACCTTCAGATACTGATTTAGAGCCAGAGATCATTTTGGGAGACTGTCTAGTAAATGGATGCCTCAGTTCAGTGTGAAATGCTTCTTCAAACTGCAGACAGTTTTCATTGTGTCCCTTACTGAACTTAAGAAGCCTCAATTCTGAGATGTATTTTTTTAAGATATGATTCATAAACTTCAGTTAATAAAGGAAGCTGTAAATGCATCTAGATTCTTAGACCATTTACTACCAATTTATTTAACCTGAAAAATGCTTGAGGAAAATAAGCAAGAAGGGTACTGAACTATATTTCTCCCTTTTAATAAAACAAGGATTCATATATCCTTTAAAAATATATCCTCTCAGAAATTTAGTTTTTATTGAGAATGGCAGTGTTTGGATCCATTTTAAGAAATGTTATACATAAATAACTTTCTGAGCAGAGAATACATGATTTTCTTCTGTAATTGCTGCTTTTAATTTTCTTAATGCACTTTTCACTGTTGCTTTGTCTGAATACATTTTATTTTTGCTCCTCTAGACAGGATTCTGCCACAAGCACTTTTAAATCAGACATTAATAGCATAGTTCACAGTTGTTACTGCCAGTGCTCAAACACAAATACTGCATTTGTGTTTGGAGGAAAAAGCAAACATCAGATCTTAATTATGTGCATTTCTGCTTCTGTGCTTAAGCAAGCTGGCATAAGGAGTTTACATCACTATCAGTTAACTGTAGTCTGTAGCTATCAGGATCACCAGCTGGATGGTTTGAAGGGATGGGGGGGTTTGTCCTATTTTTTTGCCTGTTTTTAAATGGTAGGATTGCCAGGGAAACTTGAAGCTTTGTGTTTACTTTAGCCATAAGGAAATTAGTAGGACTGTAATACTGAATGCCTAACTAAAATAATTCGATTTATTTGCAGACTGTTTTCAAACAGTTTTTGAGTTTCTCTGTGGGATTTATTAGGAGTGAATAGGCCAAGCATTACAGCAGAGATCAGAATTGTGTCAGTCTGCAATATAATCTCTTGTGTTTTTCGTGAACAGACAAATGGTGAGTGGATCCTCAGCCCTTTGGACCATGGGTTAAGTTTGTCTGCCACAACAGGACTCTCCGCCTGGCATTTTTAGGCACATTTCTAGTGATAAGCTTTAAAACTTGAAAAATGTATGTAAGTCATTCAGGCTTTGGGTTGCTGGTCAGTTATTAAAAACAATTATTGTGGCTCCTCAGTCTCTGATGGATCACTAGAATCACATATGAGTTCTTCTGTCTTCCATTTTGTAAGGTGTGGGAGGTGCTGAATGTCAGTATAAGTAAACTCTCATATAAAGACATTTATTCTTTGCAAAGAAATAGAAACATAAAGTCTTTACATGCTGAAAAAGGTTAGAAAAGTTGCACAAAGGTTCTGTTGTAGATCTTGGCCAGATGTCATTTGTAGAAAAATAGAATTGGGGCTAGTAAGAGTTAAGTGCCATGGAGGGCTTAGAGAACCTCCAACAAGGACCTCTGATCAAACCACTGCTCAGAACAAAAGAAATATCAGCTAAACATAGGAATAATTGCATGCCATACAGGACCACAGGTCTTTATCAATAGAGTTGTGGCAAATAAATCAGGAATGCTGTCACCTGAGGTTCCAAGTATATGCAAATTGTACCACTGAACAAATTAAAAGTTCAGTGTATGCTTTTGATTCTATGTAACTCCACTCTGTCTCTCATTTTAAAATCTGGTCTTCTAATGTACTAGTATTTTAGTTTCGATTGATATTGTAAATAGTTAGAAATATTTTAAATTATTTTTTTATATATTTAACTAAGAATATGAACTTGATGTAATTGGCAGTGAACAGCAGAACATTTAGAATTGGTTGACTTATCCCACTTCATGTAAATGGGAGTTGGCATTTATTCTTTCAGTTAGAAGCTTGATTATAATCTGGAGACTCTTGTTAAAGTGTTTGCTAAAAGGAATGTTACAAGCAAGACATTTTCATTTTGTGTGCAGCTAGGAAATTTTGTTAAATATGTTGTTGTCCCAAAGCCATAGGAATAGTTGCTTTTTTTCCTGTAGTGCAAAGCTGAGTCCAGCAGACTGAACTTTAACATCTTATTATTGAGCAACAGGCATTGGTGACTTGGAGAGAGAAATGCTCATTAATTATATTTCAAAGTTTTGGAGCTAGAATCTTGAACATGGATTCAGTTTTGATCATTCTAAAACACAATAATACAATAATTTTATTGTTCTTGCCCGAAGAAAAGTACATGCCAATCATTACTCGCCACTGAAAGGAATTTATGTAGATATCTCTTAGGCTCCATTTTTGAGTAGTGGAAAGTTTAGGCTTTCTCAAATCAGCTCATTTTTCCCACTCTTTTATGTAGAACACTCAACAGGTAGACCAAGAGGCCAATCTTTGGAACATGAATTTTTAGGTGTTACTTCATAACGTGGACAACAAATCTGATGTAGGAAGATAAAAGGGCACTAATGAAGTACATCTAGTCTGTTTTCAATAAAGACCTTTGTATATGCAAAAGGCCTTCGTTTTTAGCACACTGCAATAAAGGAACAGAAAAGATAGCAAAGTAAAAGAAATTAAGCCTGTACATATTGGATATTTGTGTTTAAGAAGTCACCTGGAGACAAGGAACTTTGAGGAAGTAGTATGAACTGAACATAAATACTAATGGGGCAAGTGGATGCAGTATCAGCCCAGAAACTTTCAGTCAGATGAGTTGCCAACAGGATAGGTTTGGAAAGCTAGAAACTGCTCTTCTATTTCTTTTTTTTAATAAAGATACAAGCAAGTGTAGAACTGGCGAGGATTTTGTTCTGACAAATCTGCTTTTCTAATCATTTTAGGCATTGGAGCCAGCTCATATGTATGAGGTGCAATATGGCTATGAACACTCAGGAACTGGCTTCACCAAGAGGAGATAGCAAGCGCTATCCAAGGCAGCAGGACAAGTGGCGTGAAGGACCTGTGGAAGATCACTTTTTGCCCACAATGTGAAAATGGAACAAATGTGTGGTGTGGAAAGTTTTAAGATTAATGACTGACTTTGCATGAAGACTGAATATTTTTAATACTGTGTTCTTGAAAATACCTCCCATGTGTCTGTCCTCAGTCAGCAGAGGTGTACTTTAAAGAATTGACCCCTCCCTGACCATGGAAAGAAGATTGCTTGGATGGCACGGGTTGGAATCACTCTGAAGGACTGTAAGCTTTGTGTGCTTTAATGAAAGGGACTAAGTAATTTTGCAAAAGGGAAAGCAATTTCCATCTCACTTTATAAGATGCATATATGTATAATCATATATCTTAAACATATGGATTTCAAATCTTGGCATTGAAAGCTTTCCTGTATTGAATTGTGAAGTGTATGAACATAAATAGTCCTAAACTGCTGTGTTCGTGGAAGCACAAATGAACAGTGTGAATCTAGAATAATTTCATGTTAATTACTGTGTTTTATTCCAATGGTTTAATTAGGGAATGATGTCACATATTGCTGTGGAATATCACAATTTACCTGCCCCATCTGACCATCTTTTGGCTCTAGTAACAAATGAAAGCATGGTCCGTTTTGGAACAGCTTTGAAGATGTGAGGTGAAAATCTTCTTTAAAGATGGATAAACTTAATGTATCCTTTTGGAAATTCACACAATGAAGTTAACTTACCTTCTCAAGATAGATTAACAAAGAGTGTCAGTGGTTAAAGACATTTAAATTCCTGACTGTGTCCCTCTTTTTTAATCATTCTTTCCAGATCAGTCTACGGAATGGTGCTCTCACCAGTGACTGAGGCAGTCAACAGAGCTGAATTGCTGGGTATATATTTTTCCTACAATGAGCTTTCTTCTTGTAACTAACCTACCTCTTTAGAGTTTTCTTTTTTGCTTTTTTTTT
>WAAE01000084.1:0-35474 GCA_013400495.1 Nicator chloris
AAGAAAAGATTTCCAACTTCCCACTCTACAATTCCCCCCACCCCTTGCATAATTACGGCTTTTGTGTCTCCAGATTATCTTTAAATTCATGTTATTATAAATCTTGTTTATTACTGAAAAGGCTAAGGGTCATTTGACAGTGGTGTTGGGCACATTACAAATGAAGTATGTAGGAGAATCCATTCCAAAGGCTTGCAATTTAAACAGAGAAGACAAAGAGAAGATGAAAGAGGGAAATTAAATTCAAATGCAGTTAGAGAGCCAGGGGAATTCCCTGCTTTTCTCCTGACTTTCACTTTATGGACAGATGCAAAAGTTAAATGCAATATAACAGTAATATTTTAAAACACATTTAGCACGACAAAATCATGAAACACTTACAAACAAGGCTATAAATAACAACAGAAACCTAAACCAGCCATCACTGTTCAGCACACGGGTCTCATCGAATAATTAGAAACAACATTGAAGTTAATTAGGTTAATTTTTTTTTTTTAATTCAGATAATGTTGTCAAGGGAGGGGGAGCATAAAACATTAATTGGCATAACTTTCTACTAGTGGATCTCTAAAATTCTTACTGCACATCAATTGATTGTGGAAAATACTGAACACAAGACTGGCACATGGATCACAGGGAACAGTTGGAGCTTGTAGGATTCCACAGTTAAGTAGCTGGAGTAGAATCTTACAGTATTCTATAGCAATTGTTGCCATTTAAATAATTACTTTAGCTGATTAGTGTAGAATAGGAAGTAAAAATCAGCCAAAGAGCTAATTACAGGCATGGCAGAAAAAGTTTCAGAAGCTTCCATGTAGAAATTAAGATGAAAAGCAGCATTTTGCATTCCTTTCCTCATTCATGTCAACTACAATGCTGCTGCTAACATTCTCCAAGACTTTAATTTCCAGCTCCAAGATATATTCCAAAGTAATTATGTTCCCTGTTCAATCAAATTTGCATTCTAATGCAAAATGTTAGCAGTATTGTCACATGGTACTATGTCAATAGATTATGACATTTAAGTTCTGCAAATTTTGCCTTAACATTACTGAAGCAGCTATTAAGATTTTTGAGAAATCAAATATGGTTTAGGATTTATGTCTTACTCTGGAACATCTGGTATTAGGTCTCTGACACAATTCTAAACTAGCTGGATCTCCATTCTGTTCCAAAGCCCTAAGTCCATAATTCTGAAACCCACCCAGACTCTTATGAGTTAGTAGACAATATACAGTCATGCCTAAATGAAAAGCAGCCTGGATCCCTGGGAATTCTTCTAGTGCATTCTAGAAGCAAATTAGTGCTGCTAACAACTAGCACTGGATTTCTCACTTTATCTATAGGAGAAAAATGTATAGAAAGATCTTTAAAAATTCTTTAGAATTCTTTTATTTTGTGTAAGTTTTTGCAAAATCATTTTTGCTAATTGGAACATAAAAGTTGGCATAAATGACATAAATTATTATTTCTAATTGTCTTGATACACAGAAGCTCTCAGAAAGGTTTTAGGAATACCACTTTGACACTGATTTGGACTTGACCATACTGGGACTGCTGTAACACAGTCACCCTCACACATCTCTTAACATACACAGAATGGAAGGGAAGAAAGGTCATCTCTGACAGGAGCAAGATTCAAGGGTTTGGGTGAACAGTTGCTATCAAAAAAACAGGCAAGAAGTGACTGACACAAAAGTCCTCAGTAGCAAAGTGAAAATAAGAGGAAACAGAAGTGCACAGGCTTTGTTTTATACAGAATGTAAATGTCTTTCGTGGGATAATGCATATGGAAAATAGTTAAACGGCAAAGAACAGCTACACAACCATTCCCTGTGGTAAAGAAATGTAAAGAAAGTTCATAATATTCCACAATATCATTACAAGTGCCTGAGTATTCTCTTTTGGAAGTCAACTAATTTACCTGCAGGAAAGATATGAGTATCTTCAGGTATGAAATGACTTTCATCAGCCCTGCATAGTGTCTCTCTCACTTTATCATAAGTTAGATATAGACGTCTAAAGTCTTTATGAAACTAAAAACATCACAACATTGCTGCTACACAGGCAATGATCCACAAGTGAAAAAAGTTGTATTTTGTCATTATATGAAGTCCCATTGTAAATAATTTATTTCTGCAATTAAAGACTTTCCAGAAATTTTAAGGCACTTTTTTTTTTTTACTGGGTCTTATTCTGCTTTCATCAGAAAGGGAATAGATAGGTAATATTTATAACAGTTATTTTCTTTTAGAAAAAAACACTGGGAGGCATATTCCTGGTCTTAAAGAAATTCTTAGCCAAAACTCAGCTATCTTAACCTGAGAACTTTATACAGGTCAGCTTTATTTTTCCACCATCAACATCAGCTAAAGAAGCATTACTCTAATTCAAGAGCAGAAATGCTGATCTTACAATATGATCCATAAAACACACTAAAACAAGGTATGATATAACTCTGGCATTTACATTACAGGAGTCACAGCAGTCCCCATACTGGAATGGAAGTCCTGCTGGAGCAAGAGCAATGCACATGTAATGAAAATAACTTTCATTCTTGAAAATACATCAATCTAAGTGAAAGATGAGAAGAGCAGATGAATACAATAAGGAAGCAAATGATAACAATGAAAGATAAGAGAAGCAGCATGATGAACTTAGGTCACAGCACACAGCCTGCTGAAGTACCATGAGCTCAACAAGAGCTTAGGCAGGCTTTGGTTAAGGACCACCAAGTTTTATGGCATTATTTTAACCACTGGAGGGCTCTTGTATTTTTTCCACAAACACCTTGGTAAAGAATCAACATGATAAATGTTCTTGTTAATAGGGAGTCTGACATAACCAGCATGCTTCTGCAATATCATGCAAATCAAATTCAATTTACAGTGCTTTTCCTTCATCTGCAATTAAAAGTTGAAAAAAAACAAGGAAAAAAAATCCTCTCAAGTAGAGGCTATTTCTTCATAAATAGGACACCTTTTCAGAGACTCTCTTTTGTATGCAGTGGTAGAGATGAGATCTGTACAAAACACAAAAGGAATAAAGTATCAGTGCTCAGTATTGTGAGGGCATTGCCCAGATTCCCTGTCAAGTCTCAGTTCTGTACAGGCAATAATAACCATTACTGGGCTTTTTGGGTTTCAGTCACTGCTGTGACTCTCAATACAGTGAATACAACACAAAAAAACATTTTAAAACTGCTGATAAAACCCCTTTCTTTTTCCACCTTTGAAAAAGTGCTGGGAGAGTTTCTGACAAAAGAAGGAAGTAATTTCAATGAAAGGGATAATGGGAAGTATATTGAATGAGAAAGAGGATGGAGGGCAGGAAATGCAACAATAAAGTTTAATTAAATTAAAGAACAAGCTCCAACAGTGAAGTATATGCTGGAATATTTTTTTTGTCTAAGAACTGACAGAAAAAGTTTAACATAGATTATTGAAGATAAAAAATATAACCATTGGATATAATATAGAATATACTGATCTTTGATTCAAAAGATAATGTTCCACTGAATATCTCCTCTTTTTTTTAACAATTTACTTTCTGTAACATAGTTGAGGAAACCAAAAGGAGTATGATACATGGAGGATCTAAACCAGCATCCTCATAGAGATACTTATTTCAGGCCATGGAAGCCAATCAGTGTCAGAAAGAATAAGGAGGTACCATTATGTGTACCATAACTTAAAACAGGTGTTTGAAATGATAACTCCTGCTGAAATCAAAAGCCACTTCAAACCATATCCTGCTTTTTCAGCCAGAGACCTTATTAATCTGATAATATTTCAGTTCTTCCAGAGCTAAGGGCATGTGGGGAGGAAGGAGTTAAACACTCAGCATAACTGAATGAAATCACTAGTCACCTTACATATTAGAAATCCAAGTATATTAAAAAATGATCACAAAGTTTAGGATCAAGGCCCCTAAAGCTTCCACCCAAAAATGTTCCTTTGCAAGTCTCCTTAAACTTTAAGACCAATACCCACATTGCTGTAATAGTGGCACAACAGGAGTCTGTCCTTAAATTCCACTATCATGCACTGCTTTAGAGGGAAGCTAGAGCTACAGATCCCTATGAAACTCATCAAGTTTCATACACTTTCCCCTTTTCTGTTGTGTGATTTTCCCCACATGGTGTGAAAGAAAAGTTCTTAAACTACTTGTGATTTTGCGATGACAGCATGACTTGCATTAGCCATGATAAAACCAACACATAAAGCAACTGCCAGCAGAATCACACACAAGTGATAGAATAGGAGCTGGTAGGATGCTCTCTGTGCTGTGGACTTGCCACCATAAAATGGAAAAACCCAAACAAAGTAAAACAGTCATGAGTTCTCAGACCCCAGGGCTCCTGGGAGCGACTCCCACCTAACGCTGCCCAGCAGAGGAATAGCTACAGGTCAGACTTGGTACCCAGGGCTAAGGGGCACAGAAGCAAACAGCAACCTCTACCAGCCTTGCCTGCCTCCCCATGGGATCAAAACCAGCATTGCCAGTTGCCCAGCAATAGTTAAAAGCTCAGAAAGAACCTGAGCTGCAATTGGATTTTGAAACTGACTGAGGAAAATATTTTTTCTCATCTATTTTAACTCTCACATTTAAATCAATTGACACACCAAACTATCAGTTATAAAAGGGGATGGTTTTAAGACCTGAGCATGGTTCTGGCTTCCTTTTCTTGACATTGCCCAAATTTGATTACCTTCTTTTCAGCAGCAGTTAACAATACAGTATTTTAGCCAGCATTCTGGGAGCACTTGATGTACTGAACTGCAGGTCAAAAAAAGAGAGTAACATTATAATTGAGCTCCTCTCAACAGAGTATCACAGACTATGTTTACAATGCACCTGAAAGAGAAAATTAGCATTTTGTAGGAATAATGATTAATTCATAGATATATATGTGATTTACTGTTACTGTTTCAAGTGCAACCAAAGCAGTGCTACTGACAGAAAGATTCCCATACTACGGTTAAAAAAGGTAAAAAAACAAAAACAAACAAACAAAACCACAAAACCATACAAAACCACAAACAAACAAACAAAAAAACAACAACAAAAACCAAACAGCTGTTAAGAGATTATTCCATATAGTAGATCAATCCTTTTTCATACATGGCTTTTTTACAACTTCTTCATTACTTTTCTTCATAGCAGAAGTATAACATTAACAAAACCCTATAGAGCTATAGACTCCCTTTAGGAGCATATTGCCTGCACTTAGTGTTTACAAAGAATAAAAATGTTGGGGGTATTTTGCAGTGTAGTTTACTTTTGGGATAATATTTTATATATACACAAACATATATCTATGTGAGACATATATATATATAAAATTTCAAGAATACTGTGGCAGACAAATTCATAACAATGGTAAATGGCACTTAAACTGAAAATAGCTTTTATCTTTAATTGTCAAACTATGATGTTGTCTTATGCTAAGTACTTCTCCTTTAAAGGACTAATGTAAAGTGACAGAATAATAGGAGCCTAACATGTTGCAAAGGACATAAAAATTATCCTATAGAATTTAAAGCATCTTGAACACTACAGAATCTAAGCCATAAAGGAGTATGGGGACAACACTGTACAAGAAGTTTACAAAACATCCTGTCACCAGCCAGATGTTACTGTTGAAAAAAAAAAAAAAAAAGTATCCTTTCTGTACCTCATGATCAGGTTTGTAAAAAAATTTATTTAGTCACATTTGTAACACTTCTGAGAAAAATAAACTCAAGAACATATATATGTTAAAGCTTGTGGTACCAAGTTTTTATCATTGATCATGCTAGCTTTTCTCTGGCCTCCCACACAATTTGAGAGCAATGGCTGGTAGCTACTGGTAGTCAGAGCCTTCAGCTGTGCTTTGGGTTAAGCACCATCTCTTTCTTCTTTTGCTGGTTTTGGCTAAAGTGAAGTTGATTTTCTTCCCAGTGGCTGGTATAGGGCTGTGCTCTGGATGTGTGCTGAACACAGGGTTGATAATACTGAGATTTTTTTTGTCATTGCTGAGCAAGGCTCACAAGGAGCCAAGGCTTTGCTGCTCCTTGCACAGCCAGGACAGGTGACCCCAGCTGACCAAAGGGATATCCCAGACCATGTGATATCGTGCTCAGTGTATAAAGTAGGAGGAAGAAGGAGAAGGAGGAGATATTTGGAGTGATGGTGCTTGTCTTCCCAAGTCACCATTCCCCAGGATGGGGCCCTGCTCTCCTGGAGATGGCTGAACCATGGGAAGGGGTGATTCAATTCCTTGTCTTGTTTTGCTTTGCTTGTGTGGATGGCTTTTGCTTACCTATTAATCTGTCCTCATCTCAACCCATGAGTTTTCCAGCTTTTACCCTTCTAATTCTCTCCCCAATCCCACAGGTGGGGAGGGAACAAGTGGCTGTCTGGGGCTTGGCTGCTGCCTCAGGTTAAACCACAATGCATCTCCATTTGAAGAAATTAACTCTACTTCTGAAAAGCAGCTGTTCCACTAAGATGTAGAAGCTGATTATTCTGTGTTGTATAAAAGCCTCTGAAATCAGAGAGCTTATCTACCTGTCTCCCATTGGATACCCTCTGGCAAATCCATGGGTGTACACAGAGCACCAGCACAACACACAGCAGGATCATCCTGTGACCCCAGAGGGAAGAGCTGCCTCAGTGGGCACTGCAACTTGCAGGTTAGCTCAAGCACACCCAGAGCATTTCTCCTTCCCAGCTTGTTAGTTCTGTCTACTCCACTGTGTGATATTTATTTCTTTTAAACCTGATGTGATTTTTTATCTTTTTTACAAAAGGGCCGATCAATGTTCCCCACTACTAACTCTAAGCTATCAGATCCAAAAAATTCAGCTTTCATTGACAGCTTAAATTCATGTGATCATAGCAGCAGTACTAACCACTAAAAAATAACAGGAGCACTTCACCAAAGGCCTAAACACTGTTTGATATAAGAATTGAGATATTTCAAAGCTACTCCCGAAAGCCTTGGCATTACTTTCAAGAGTAGATGTCTTCTGCTGCTTCTCCTCAAAACTCAGCTAAATGCGGTCCTTCAAATGAAGTCTTTTATGACAGGGGTTAGTATTTCAATCAGGATTCTAAGATTTAATATTTTTTCCTGAAATAGAATGCATGTACTGCATTTCATAAGAAATTAAGTGTTAGAAGGTAGAAAAAAAATCTATAACCTTCATTCAGTTCACTTAGACCATTTCTATTTAACAGGACCAGTTCCATCTTGTAGAATAAAAACATAGTGCTGAAGCATCACTCTGTGCAAATGCAACATTTGAAGTTTTTGAAGGCTTCTAACAGGTACACCCAAGAATGTTCCAGAAGTGTTGGAGGCTATGAGAAACTGACTTATTCAAAACACTTACAACATGCCAAACTTGTTAACTTATGATTAAATAATTTTTTTTTCTTTCCTTTTTCCTGCATTACCGTGAGACCCTTCTAATTAGGATCCCTGGTTTCTTAAAGTAGATTAGGTAATCTACTGTGTGCTCCAGAAAAGCGTTTTTTATGAACATGGTAAATTAGATCAAACAGAGCACCTTCTGACTGTCAGGAGAAACAAATATAAACAAGGATCACAAAAATAAGAATTATCTTGATACCTGTTAAACTTGGGTAGTGTTCAAGTACAAAAGACTTGTGATAAAATAAATTGGGTGTTTTAATGTGCATGAATATATAATATTTATATTTAATGGCCTATTGTTATAAATTATAAATGTACTTTCAACATGCATATCATGATAGCCCATTATTAACTATAACTATTTTGTCAGGCAGTAATTTGCATTTAATAATTTCAGTCATTTTGTTATTCAGACTTTGTATTTTCCCTTTTGAGTTCTTTTACTCCTCTGTTCCTCTGAGCTAAGGTTACTTTTTCAATGCAGCAAACTGTTGGGATATAATGGTTAAATAATGTGAAATTGCACTGATGCCAGTGAAATAAAAGCGAGTTTTACAAAACCAAGTTCCTTCCCTGAACATAATAACAGTAAATTTCTAGTGTCCTGTAGTGCAATATCCATTAGATTTATTATGTTGCAATTCCCAATCCCACTAGTTCTGCCTGAGGGTGAGTATATTACATTTCATCACAGTTTCATTTTCTCCTACAGATGAGAAATGGGAATGCTATTGCAGTTATGTAGAATGCATGTGTTAAATCTGATCTCTAATAAAATCAAACACATCACAACTCACAGCACTTTAGCACAGTGTCGGCAAAATGAAACACCATCTGTCATCATGTAGAGACTGCCTTATTGTAACACAAAATCAAACTGCTCAGTGTGAACATTGTTATTTAATAAATGGGTAAATGGAAACTGATCATTATGATCTTATTTATTTTAAATGACTGGTTAAAGCTACAAAAAATGCATTATAACTTATCAATTAGATGTATGGACATTACACTAACACCAAGAGCAAACATCCATAAGCCAAGCCAAAATTTTAAATGCCTTCAGTGAAAGAGTGAGATAAATATGCGAGACACACACTTACAACAAAGACCTGCCAAAATGTAGGCTAAGGATAGAAACTGATGGAACAAAAATTCTCTGTCTGTACTCATGAGACAAAACCAGCTGAAAGCTATGTTGTTAAAGAATAGCTTCTTGTAGCAAGCAGGTTTAGAAAAAAGCAAACATCATGCTCTGGTCTGAATGAATTACAACGATAAAGGTTAGTCATCATCCCAACAAAAGCTGCATTCCTAAGAGCTTCTACTTTAGCCATTTTAACACATATCAGAATGAAGAATGATGCAACGTATTTGCTGTTAGTATAAATTAATTGCCTTAAAGAAAAAAAGCATTCATCAACTAAACTGTTCCTTCCTATTGACAACAGAAAAAACAAGATTTCAGGTTTATAATTACAAGAAGCTAGATTTGACAATTTAAATGCCAGCTTCTAGTTAAATAGGTTACTTTTGCTATTATAACAAAAACCTAAGTCATTTATCTTCAGAAAGAATCTTCACACACTGAACATGTAGTTTTCAAAGAGCTATTACTGTATCTGCAGAGACAATAACATGTGCTGACAAAATCTTAATAGTCCCATTGCCCTCATATCATATTTAAAGGACCCATGAGCCTGGTAAGATGTCAACAGAAGTATCCAATGCAGCAGCATTGACACTCTGTGATGTCTAAGGGAGCTAACAGAATGCCAGTAAAATCTCACATGTGAGAATTTTCTCCATTCCACCAATATTGTATCATGACTTGAACAGCCATTAGCATTTCAGCAGAAATGCCCCATGCTATGAATGCATTTATGATTATTTTGCTCATTGTATTGGCCTCAGAGGTTATTACATATAACTTAAATATATCATAGACGCTATCTGCTCAGTTTCAGTTTTCTTCAAGGCTTTTCTTTAAACATTTCAAAGAAATGTTTGCCTTAAAAAAAAAATAAACCACTATCCCTTGTTCCAAGCATGTGCTTTTTTTTTCATATGGGTAATTGACAAACCTAGTAGATAAAATGGGTGCAGACAATGAAACAAACGTCATTATTTTTACAGTAAAAATTGGGTCTATATGCAGAGTTATATTTTATGTTCCATTGATTTGGGTGGCACATACGATTATTTAAAAAATGACAGACCAGTATATATAGCCTTAAATAAAATTCTTAACCTTTGGGGCATTAAACATCGGGGCACTTATTTCTTCTTTGATTTGCCTTGTTGTTCTTGGGCCTCGAAACACCAAATGTTTGTCACAGAGGAATACCTACCAGACAACACCCCAATAAAACATAGGCACCGAGTGGTAAAATAAAAACAGTAAGTGTCCTTTATCCTGCTAATTCTCAAGGCACTGTGTGTGTCATTTACCTACCACGGAAATGCAGCCACTTGCAGCGAGAAGCACAGCAGCTGTTTAAGAGCCGCATTAACGCCGCTCAGCAGCGCGGGACAGGCGGCCAGGAGAACACCCTATTGAGATGAAAGTGGGAACAGAAATTACAAAATCTAACCATAATTACCAGGGCTGGATTAGGGCCAGAAAACAGTCACTACAGCATCTTGAATAACCACCATAATTCTGTAACTTGGTTTTATAGCTCAGCCAGGAGATGGCATCTCAATCAGCACTGAGCTCTCTAAGGCCGTATTGGGACACTGTTTTTAGTGCAGAGCAAAAGGGAAATTAAGGATGGAGTACCAGCTTTATGTGTAGCTGTCATGGCTCTTGTTGCCTGAAATTAGATCTTGAACATTAATTTAACATAGAGTTTTTGTGTTGATTATATCAGATTAGGAAGTTATACAATCATATATGAGGCTTTTGAGAACACAGAAATATTCTGCACACAGGGAACACTGATATACTTTCCGTATGTGCTTCATTTATTAAAGCACTTATACAGGGGAGCCCTTAGAGAAGGAACATCTTTCCAGAGAGACTCTGGAGGTTTGGTTGCTAGGAAGATACATATGCTTCTCTTTTTAATGAGATTTAAAGTATCATGCATTATATATTATTTTCTACATTTAGGATATTCACCATTATTTGCCTTATTTTGTACTTCATTTTGCATTTCTGGTGTGTAATCTCTCTGTGTACAAAACAGCTTTCATAAAGAATTCCCAGAGAAATTCCAAAGAGGTTACCTTTCACATTTTTTCCTCAAACAAAAAAAACCCTGCTCATACGGCTTTTTCCTTCATTGACAGGTCTGCTGCAGGCATTCATTCATCAAAAATTTGTTTCCACCAACTGAAAAAAGAATTAAATTTGGCCTGTGCCTCAGTAACTATCAGTGTGGATACTGTGAATGTTCTATTCTCTTCTGTTTTTTTTACAATGAGAATCCTGCTAGCTTTATTTTCAGAGGCGATGTTTAAAAGTCTGCCTCTTCTATTTTCCTGAAAATTACAGAGGTAGCATTTAAAGAGAATTTTTCTAAGAACAAATCACTCAACTCTTCTTAGCTTTAAACTTTAAATAAAGGCACAGCCATTAGACAAAAGAAATTCCAAACTGATGTACTGAGTTTTAACTGCCCATCTTTCGGAAGCAAGTCATTATGTAAATGCACAGTAGAGCCAATATTTTACATGGCCTTTCTTCATTTACATAATAAGAGATGCTAATCAAAGGTCAAAAAATGGTAGCAAACATTTCTGCTGAAATTAAAGACTGATAAGGCAAATTATGACATTAGTTTTTGTTTAAGGAACTGTTTTGAACTGCAAATAGTTTTCAGAACTCTATATGTAATATGCATAAAAATGATGAGATGTGTTTTCACCAGCTCCTTGGACCAGTATTTAATTGTGCTTAATTTGCAAATAGAAACAAATACAGCTATTTCAGTATAATAACTAAACACAACTTGAGAACTATGAAAATGTTAGTTGACGAGTTGTAGGACAAGTTGTGCAAATGTCCAAAGTGCAACAGTAGATCTCCAAACCCCTGTAGTATGACCATAACTATCACTCATCTCCTCCATGGTTCCTATCCTTCTCCACACCTCCCAAAAAATTGCAATTTCTCCTTTCTCTCCATTTCCTACTGAGGCTATGAAGTATGTATCTATGTTGTTAAACTATGATTCATGTAGAGTTACAAAGACCTAGAAGCCACGTGAATTTTCTGTAACAGGAGCAGAAAGAACTGTTATGAGTTTTGGTTTGTTGGTTTTGGGGAGGTAGGTGGGTTTTTTCCCCTCACAGAAGCCCTCAACTTTCCTTTCAATTTGGGCACACAGCAATGTACTTGGAAACAGCTGCTGTCTAAAGCACAACATCCTTCCGATACCAAGCCAAGCTATGAAATATGATACAATCAGAAAAGTACAAACTAAAATGTATCTCATGCTATTAGGACTTCTGAAGTTTAAAGAAAATTTTGTCTCTCCAATATTCAGCCTTGGCATTTTAGTATGTTGCTATTTTCTGACTACATCACAAACACAAGGAAAACTTATTTATGGCTCCTGCCACCACAAACAGTTTCCGATTTAGAACTTCCCAGTGGCAGCAGGAGACAATTCAAATTCTATAAGCTTTCACAGAAACATCAACCAACCACCATATGATGCTATTTCTTTGTGCAATCCAGTTTCTTTCTAATTTCAAACCACAGAGTTAGAATAAAACTTAAATGACAATAGCAACTGCTGTCACTGTTTTTTATCCTGTTAATGTTTCCAAAACTAACTCTCAGTAATTCTGGTATTTGCTCTGTTGCGTATTGCTCCTGTAACCCTGATGAATATGAACTTCTCAGTCCTGATACCCTCCAACATAGGGAAAGTCTCCAGATTTATAAAAGGGATACTGAAGCTGAAAGAGATTTTTAACTCAAGCCACCCTGAAAATCTACATTAATATCAGAAATTAAACCCAAAGCTCAGAAAATATAATATGGATATCATATCAAACAGATAAATAAAAAGATAACTCCATAAACACAATACCATCCTAGCTGCAGGTAGAATATTTACTGTTTGACCTGCAACTCTCACACTCCTCTGTCACACATAAATCAGATTTTTACAATAAAGGGATATTTCTCTTGCAATTGCAGCAAAATCTCATTAAAATGAACTGGCAGACAGAATATTTCTATCTTACAGAAAACTGGTGAAAAGCCGATAAAAAATTCCTTGCCTACACTTTACACTCAAAAAAATTTTAGCCACTCTAGCTGTGATATTTATGCTGTCCATGCGGATAGATATATTCAAGCTGTAGAACACAGTCAATATCCTTCCCATATACAACAAAATAAGCCGTGTCTTCAGATGCTTCCATGCACTTCTGCCCACTGATTTACCATTAAACTGCCAACACAGAACACTGAAATAATAACTCCTGAAGCACAGCTTACGTTTTTTTCAACCAGTTTCTTGAAGGTTGGCTTTTCATTCCCCTCAGAATATATTTGATGGAAAGAACACTGGTTATTTTTATAAGCTGGCAGAGTCACAATAAACTATCTTCTCTCAATCACCAGTAATATACACTTGTACGTTCAACTTAGATGTTTGTTTGGGCCAGAGTTAAAGACAGCAACCACAGCCTTCTTGCATAAGTCTATTAAACAAAAAAGCAAAATTAATCACTTTCCTCTGATATCATAATCCCAGCAACTTTCACAAGCACTGAGTAAGTTTTCACTTAAAACAAATAAAGTTGATTATTTCAGCAAGGAATGCCTTTTCAGCTGAAGTGCTCAGCTTCACTTTGTCCCTGCAGAAAAGGCCCTGAAAAGAAGGGTGTGAAGGGAAGAGAATAAGAATATTTTGGAATAGGTATAAGAAACATGGAAATATTCTGTCAAGGAAGGAAGCTTATTCTCTCCCCTAGTGTTAAGCTGTGCTATACAATCTAGGAAAGGGAAGGGGTTGTCTTTCAAAGAGGATTTGAAACATTCTGTGCTGATACCACTTTTCTTCTTTATACAATCTGAGGGTGGCTTCTAAAGGGACAAATTATTTAAAGTTAAAAGTTTTTTAGATTCTCGAAGTGCAAGATAACTGCCCTAGAAAGAAAATGAACCAATGACATAAGCAAAATAGAAGAGGATTTTTTTTCCTTCTGGAAATTCAGGTCTATTAGGAATCTTTTCCTGATTTTTGTTAAAAGTAAACCAGAGTAGAATATGATATACTCAGGACAGACATACAAGTGGGTGGATAATTTGCCTACAGCCTGCATGAGGAAGGCTGTACAGTGATCAGAAGAATCGGTTTGGTCAGAAGCTTGGCAGTGAACCAGGGAGCTCAAAGGATAAGAATCTCACAAACCCTGGATACGGCTCACACCAGCCAGGTCCTCTTCCTGTTCATATTCCTGCTGCTTGTTTTTGAAGCAGCACAGAGTGGGGAAGGTGGGTTGACCCCTGTTCTATGTTCCTAGGCAGGGTGTCACCCAAGCTCATCCCTGACAGGAACAGCCTTACACGTCACCATACCCAGATCACCCGTCCACCTCAATACCAAACTCATCTCACAGATGTTAAACGGGCCTTCCCGCCTTGGGATCATTAGCTCCTCTCCCAATCCCTTTGTCAGCTTTGGCACTGGCACAGAACCAAATGACAATGTTACTGTTCAAAATTCAGTTTCCCTTAAACTGTCCATTGTAAATCTTCAACACCCAAGAAGAATGAACTTAACTACACATTAAGGTAGCAACGGGGAACAAAGCGACACGGACCCCTTTATGCATCCGAAGGAGATTCAAAGGAGATCAGTTTATTGTAGAAATCGCACCATTTATATACCTGAAATCTTTACCTGACATAACTGAAACCAAGCCGAGACTGAACAGAACAGAAAGAAGACACCCATTGGCTGGCCCAGCTGCAGTGCTCCTGTCCATGCGTTCTTCCATCCAATCACCTTTCTGCTCATACATTGTCCACGTGTTCTACCAGCCAATCACCTTTCTGCTCATACACTGTCCACGCGTCCATCCAGCCAATCACCTTTCTGCTCATACACTGTCCACGCGTCCNATACACTGTCCACGCGTCCGTCCAGCCAATCACCTTTCTGCTCATACACTGTCCACGCGTCCGTCCAGCCAATCACCTTTCTGCTCATACATTGTCCACGCGTCCTTCTGGCCTCATTTCCAACTGACTCTCTCCTAACTCTCAACTCCCTCTCACCCCTTTCCCATGGGGCCTTCATGTGAGAATAAACCTTGAACACTTTTACAATTATAAACCAAGCCCTACAGACTAATGTAATCCATTCTAATCCTGCAGTTAAGCAGTGAGGAGATGTTGTTATTCACTAGACATGTGAAAAATGCCCACAGTGACAACTTAAAATATGCAGAGCTCATCTGCTCAGTTACAACTTCACACTCTGACCAGTTTCATCCCAAGTTCCTATAAGGACTGACTCACCTTAGAGAACTACATTAAGAGAACTACACGACATATACACTAATCAATGGCTTGAGAATACATAAGGCAAATATAGACCTGTTTCCACCACATTCTTTTCTTTCTACAGGATCTCAATGACCCATCTAGGGCATGGTGTGTTCAGCAATCGGAAAAAAGAGAAACCTGTTGCAATATTTTCTTCTCATTCTATTGGGAATATTTAGATTACATTGAAGGGCATGAGAACAAATGTGATCAGATTTTGGCCATGAACTATTTGAATTGACTGCATTTAATAAGCAGAGCTTGGAAATAAGCTGTATATAGTAAGGACCTAAACAGTATGAATTCAACCATGCTTCAGTGCGATAAAATCTAATTAAGTTTCAGGAGAACAAAGTGTGAAAGAACACAAACAGGGCTGGATAAATTATGCTCAAATATAGTACTGAACAAAGGGCACAATATGGAGAAAAAAGTTCTCCACGAAGAACATACATCCTCTAGTAAAAAATGTGCTAGTGATCAAAATATCCAGAGTAAACAACAAAACAAACTGTAACAGGAAAAGGCAGAACTTATGGGATATAAAGGATGAATCCTAAGGAAAAAAAAAAGAGGGTGCACAGGCTAAGTTAAAAGATAACTATAGATAAGAAAACAGTTCAGGGATGAAGAAGCCAACAGTAGAAACAGTTAAGACTAAGAACAAAGTACCACCCAGTTACTGCACATGAAAACCAAGAGATCAGCTAAGGAGAGGGACCTACCGCAGATCCATCATAGGAAAGAAAAGAGCAATTTATTAAAACAGTAATCACACATTACTAAAAACCTCAAGTTAATTAATCATTGTCTAAAAAGGAGCTTCACAAAGGAACTGTCAGACTTATGGACAACAAGAAGGTAGTCAGAGGTCTTAAGACAACTGGTTAAAAAACAGAAGAATTTTGAAAAAATAATTCACCTCAAATATACCCAACAAATTAAACTACAAAGACAGAAAAAAAAGCCACTTTTGTAAGTATCTGGTTTAAAACTTTTCTTTGATTAAACTGTAGATGGTTGTAACATGAGAAATATTTTTATTGTATATTGTCCCCTTTTCAATGTAAATTCCAAGAACTCTGACAGGTCTTTTCTTCCCTTACTAATGAGGATTAACATCCTTTCAGGACAGATGGTTTAAAAAGTACAAGTGAAATTGTAATTAAAATCATAACATCGAAGTAGTATGTCTAAACAGATAATTAAATTGTAATCTCAAGTCAACAAGCTGAAAGTTTACGTTCAGAAGTGAAAACAAAAAGGAAGAACCATCTGAAAAAAACCTCTATATATTTATTGAGGAGACACAGTAGAAAGAATTGAAGTTACATGGATTTTAGAAACGTCACCAAGTCTCTGCTTCCACCTCCATTCCCTTTCTGTCCTTCTTTCAGTCTTTTATTTCCCTCTGCACCACACAATTGAAAAGAGCATTTGGTCCAAAGTCATTAAGTAGGGTATTGGGGTGAGCCACATGTGTGGATAGGGAACTGGCTTAAATGTCACAGACAGAAGCTGTTTATGAGACAGAGCAGTTTGGGAGAGAGGGATTAGAGGAATGCCACAAGAATCAGTATTATGCCCATTATTGTTCATTTTATATATCACTGACCTAGAAGATGAAATATGCATGAAGGTGAAGAAATTTGCTGATGAAACAAAACCAGGAAATAGAGCTTGTAAAGACAAAAGGGGAAAGGCAATAAAATTCTGAATGACAAATAGACCAGGATCACAGGCTGATACTGTTAGTGGTTTCACTGGCATCTGCAATTCATTGTAAAAAAAGGTAAGGTTGTGAGATGACAAAAAAAAAAAAAAAAAAAGTAAAAAAAAATAGTTCTCTCTCCATGGCAATATGCCACAAAACATTTAACAGGAGTTGAATATGGTCCTTGTTCTGGAAATAACTTTAAAACCATCAACACAAGGATTAACTCTATTTAAATTAATAAGATGAGAGATTCTAAGATAGATACAGAAAACAAGATTAAGACTTGGAATAAAGCATTCTAATACTACACAGGGGACTTGAAGACACATTTGGAATGCAGCCACAGTTTTTGTCCACTTAGTATAAAACGAATATTTGAAGAGTGAAGATAAAAGGAGGGCAATTACAGAAATTCTAGGAGTTTAGTTCACAAAAGAGTGAGCAGATAGTATTCTTTGAAAAAAGACCCTGGAGAATTAAAATCTTCTTGAAATACACAGAATATTGAGGAGAACATAAGCAAAGGAATACATCCTTTTAGAGTGACTACAGCAAGTTGAAGATTATTTTAAAGATTTGTTTTCTTCAACTAGTCTAGTTCCTGATTACACAAAGTTCAGAGGAAAAGGAAGTATCATGACCACCAGCATTACCAGAATAGCTCTGTCTAGTGATGGTCAGAAGTGCTGAGTGCCATGCAACAGTACTGCTGTAGCAAAAGCAATTTCACATTATGCCATATGAGTGACCACACGATGTTGGTCCACATCAGTGACCCAAAGAAAAAAATTGCGATGTTATAGTTATTAGCATAACTCCTACTGCATGCTCGCCCAAGCCCATATTAATAGCACAGACATTCCACAAACAAGGACTTATTAATGAGTTTTTGAAATTGCAAGGAACTGCTTATAACGTGGAGAGCACACCTTGCCACAGCACATCCTTTGAAATCCTACACTATTACACAAGGGCTGCACTATGTGCCAGGCTACGACTCATTCCCTCATCTTACACTGCCTTCTTTTCAAAATAGTCTTTGTTGTTTTAGCCAGGTCTGATCAGAATCTTCTTGGAAATTACAGATTCTTAAAAGCTGCAGAGAAAAATAGATCCACCCTCAGTCTTTCAAGCATATTCTCAATATATGCAATATCTTCAGAATTATTGCATGGCACAAGTGTTTAGTGACCAGATCTATAAGACTTTATATAATTTTTGTCGTAATGCTGTTGAATTGTGGGGTTTTCTTAATATGTACTATTTTCCTAGCCTGAATAATCTTTTCACACCAGCCTGAGTAACTACCAAAACCAACTTAATATTATTAGAATATTATCAACTTTCACTATATTTAATTTGAGAATCTGACAAGAGATAATTTTAAATACATTTTCACTAAAATTAAAATCACAAATTGTAAAATTAATCCTAGAAGTGTCAGTTGTAATGTAATGTAATTTCACTCTCCTTGAAGCAACTCTTTATTAGCTGCTACAGACTGGAATCCCAACCAAAAAAAAAAAAAAAAAAAGCCAGTGAAATAATTTAAATAGCACAATACCATGCTAGCCAGGGAGAGGTGAGTTCACTTAGTTGGATAACCATCTGCAAATATACAAGTCGCATTCCTGTCTCCACATTAATTACCCAAACACAACTGGCACTCTTGAGCTAACACCCTCTGGAAAATGTAACAGCAGCATTGCCTCAGGTTGAAGAGAGACAGAAAGAAAAAGAAAAATGAAAGGGTTATTACTTTAATGTATTGTCAAATTTGATTTTGATACAAGGAGTGGTGTTAGGAGGTCAGAGGGAGCCCCTCTGCCCTTAAAGGCCTTCCCAGTCTTGTTGGCCAGCAGGATAATTGTAGGAAACATTTGCAGGGGAGCCCTTTGTTAAGAAGGCTCCTCTGCACTTGATCTATCACCTCTGTCAGCAACAGATCACTCAAAGTACCTCGAAACCAGGGGAGGCACCAGAGATCTTAATCAGAGCAGGCAGTGCTCCATTTTTATCACCTAGCAAGTAAGGAAACTATTTAGACAATTTCTTTAAATTCTATCATTGGTCTTCTGTCACTTTCTAGTTAGATTACAAATAGCTTAAGATGTAAACCTGCATTTTACATACTCTAAAATCAAGATAAAATGAAGCATATGCCCTTGGATTTTGGGAGGGAGTGTGAGTGCAGGCACCTGATTATCAGTACTTTGGTACAGATGCAGAAGCTTTTTAAAACCCAAATCAATTGACCAATCATAGTTACTGGGGAAATACAAAGGTCTTCCGACTCCTTATATACGAGACCTGCTTAGAGAGAACACATCTTACAGGAACAGGATAGTAATAACATTAATCTCCAAAACCAAAGCAAAATAGAATAAAAACAAGCCAATGGCCTTTTAGAAGGCCTAGAAATACCATGGCATGTTAGAAATAACATTGCCATGTTAGAACTGCACAGCAGTGGTAAGCCGAGCTTGCTAAATGGTATTGTTCACTTTGGAGGATAATTATATTCCCTAATTAAGCTATTTAATTGTCCTCAGGTGGAACAAGAAATATTTTGCTACTGCTGATTCTCATTTATATCTCAATTCTATTGCATATCTTGCATAATTAGCCTTAATTAAAAAGTTACTTACCAGTGTTGTCTTTTCTATATCAAGTTTGAATTTCCAAGTGAGACTTGTAAATATTATGTATGTGATAAACAGAATTATGTGATAATACCTTGTATCATTATTGGATTTATAAGAAAATTTCAGTTGGTGGAAGATAGACCAGGACTCCTGTTAGTGCAATGATTGAGGTCCTTTACAGAATGCATTTCTGCTCTTAAGTGTGGCCATTATTATATTACACTTGCACTTAAAACAGGAATTAAAAGAAGGCTTCCTTACTGTTTAGAGTGATTTCCACTTGCTTTGTATTGACATAGAAGTGTTCATAAGGTTCAAAGGGCTGGAGATTCAGCATTTAAGTTTCTGGGCATTTGTCCACATGTATTTTAGAAAAATGTTGTCTCCTGTGACAGCAGGGAGAAAGAATCACTACTGATAGCAAATAATTTTATACAGATGTTTGCTTACAGGCAAGTGAGCCTAAGAAAATAGAGTAGAGGATAATGATACAGACCAGGCTTGCCAAAAACTAATTCATCAGAAAGTAGATGACAACTGATGACTTTACACAAGCTGTTCTGAAATGCATCGTGAGATGCCAAATAAAGAACAAAAAAAAAATTCCAAAAAAATACAGTATATGCCCTGAAAGCGTTTGCAGTTCTAACACAGATGTTATTTTAGTATTTTCAGTCCCCCTTACAGTTTACTTACAGTTCCTAAAAAACAACAAAAAGCTTGTTATTCCCTTGCAACAGATCCTTAACTGCAAGAGCCATTTCCTGGCACCTGACTGTATATGGCATCACATATTTTAAATGCACATCATAAGCAATATCAAATTCAAAATATTCAGGTTTTGATTCATTTCTAAATGGAGAAAATTACCTTCATATATTTCTTGAGTCTTTAAAAAAACACCCTAATAACTGCCTTTAAATTGCTCCCTTTACCTTCTCTTCCTTCTCTTGTTTTTCCTCTGACCCTAAGCAATAATCATCTCACTAACTCATTTTCCCTGTCCCATGCCAGACCTGGGGGTTGGCAGTCACAGTAAAAGATGACAAAAGAAGCTGGCCTCCTTTAGGTGTAACATCAGCCTGCTGAGGGAGACTTTCTCCTTCACTTCACCATTCTCAGACCACAAGACTTGCTCTGAACTGAAGGACAGGGAAGTTCAGTTCTCCACTGCCTTGTTTTGCTTTCTACATAAATCCCAGTAGCACCTCCTTACCTGACCTCATATTGTTGCTGGCTGACCCCACAGATTGTTTTCCTTCAATTTCTTTGACACTTCTCTGAATGTCAAACCCCTGATGGTGAAGCTGTTTCTTTTCCTTAAATCATCCACAAGTTCTACAGAAAACTTTCCTGTCACGTGTCTTTGCAACAAATTACACCCAACCACAAAAACGTTTTGTCACCTCTTATACAAAAACTCTGAAGTGAATCAAATGGAGGTTGAGGGGTTTATTTCTTTTTAGGGAGTAAGAATATATTTTGTCAGATTAGGGATGACTTCATAAGATACCATTTAAACCTCTACAGTGGAGAGAAGTAGCACAAATCTGTTCTGTATTAGTTACAAAACTGTCACCTCTTAACAGAAATGCAGTTTTTATGTAGAATTCACTAAAGAGTACAAGAATCATCTACCAGCTGCAAAATTACTTGCCCCAGAAATATAGTCCATAGTGCTGTGAGACCAAAAAACAGCCCCAAACAGCAGTTTTGACCCCAATGCTAGAAGTGACACCACAGGAAAGTAGAAAGCACCTGAAAGATAAAAGAAGGGAAAAAAAGAACATAGACCCAATGAAACTTATCCATTTACTCAAAATTTTGCACCATTTCAAGAGATAATCTTGATGTCAGAGTTAACTAGCCAACTACCTAATCGTAAGCTGGAAGCAATTTTAGCTACTTTCAGTATCCTTGATAAACTGGTGATTCAATATGCCAGCATGAGTGATGAATTTCAGTGGTTTCAGGATGAATCTTACAGTATATTATACATGTCATAACAATCCCACACTCTCCAGAAGTTAGTAGTCATGGAATACATCACACAGTTTGACAAGCAAATCTCTCAACAAGATCTACGTTTATCTCCTATGACCTACAAAGCAACTCTTATCACAAAAAATGGAGCAAGCCCAGCACATCTCAACATAAAGACAGATTGAGACAAATCTATCTACTTTACAGAACAGCCTCAGAGGACTATCAAAGTAAGCTAAAGATATATGTGCTCTCCCACAGCAAGATTTTTAAATCTATCTTAACCCAAACTAGGATGTTCACAGCTTGCGAAAAACAAAAAATGAAAAAAAAAAAAGGAAAAAAAAGGGGAAAAAAACCCCTGTGAAGTGCCAGGAACTAATAAGGAAACAGATAAGTTCCAAGGTCTTACATTCCATGTATTGTATTAAATAGCATCCTAATAGTGGGTAAGGATCAACTGTAATTTCCGTCAGAAGTAACCAAGGAAACCACTCATCTAAAAGTGCAGACATGGCGGGGGAGGTAGGAAAGGAAATGGACTCAAATCCAAACTCTGAAAACTTGGAAGGCTATCTGCAGCAAGCCTCCAAAAGATGCAGCTGTTTGGAGAAACAGCTTATCCATATTTATTGAAACATTTTTTTGGTCTAAAAATCACAGTGAAGATGGAGCAGATTCTCACACAGTACTAAGAACAGACAATATGGACTCTGAGGCAGCAGTGCTGTGGCAAGTCAGGATTCACATTTTGGTAAGTCTTCTTCACAAGGTCTGAAACTTAGACAGTTCATAGACTCACAGAAGGGTTTGGCTTGGAAGAGACCTCAAAAATTATCTAGTTCTGCCCCCTGCCATGGGCAGGGACACCTTCCACCTTTTCAATAGTCTCAGTCAGAAGCTATCTGCACCACTGAAAGGTGAGTTTTTCAAATGACTGAATGCAGAGCAAACATCTGCTTCTACATCCACCTAAAGAATGCACAAAACCAGCCCAATCAATCCTGTCTGGTAGCCCAGTAGCCCACTGGGCATGCATGATCTCACATACTGGACCACAGATTTCATAAAGGATTTCTGCCTCAGACAGGTAAGTGATAGTGAGAGCAGCCTCAAAAGATGTTTGAAATATGGGGCTGAAACTGCTCAGAAAACCATTAAGCAGCAGAAATTGATAGAATTACTCTCTCTTTGCAGCACTGTACTACAAGGTTTCTTTGCAGAGCTCTGAGTGGCAAGACATTTTTTAATAACCTCAAAAATTGGTACTGTAGATGGCTCTTTAGAGCTATCCCAGACAATTCCCAAAAACTTTGTTGGTACAGACTACATACACCAGTAAAACACAGTCCAAAGTTTTTAAACTCAAGACATCCATAACTCCCTGTAGTATTTTGTCTACGTGTTTAACAGAGCATTAATTGCTACCAGTTCATTTGCAAGATGTCATTTACTAATTCTAGTTTACAGAATTGCATATAGCACTTATGTCCATGCATGCTCCAATACCACTACTAGCAATTGAAAATACACACTGTTTTTCATAGAAATTTGAGTATGTCTAGATGGTCATGCAGTCATTTCTTGCTAAAAATCAATGAGAATTAAGCATCTACCTGCCTTTGAAAAGACCACAATTGTCTCAAATATCAGGAATTTCTTATTACTCAGATATAAAGGCTATTAATTAGTGGTTAGGACAGACCCCACAGAAGGAGTTGTGAAGTTTTGTTTGTCTTGATGTTAACTACAGAACTTTTTCAGTCAGTTCTTCCTTAGGTTACCATTGTTACTTTATTATTTACTCTACAAAATGATTTAAAGCTTACAGAGTACTCTGATTTAATTTTTATGTCTATCAATAATAAATATATTAGTGGCAGAATATAGCCTGCAATACCATTTGAATGTTTTAACACCTGTCTTATAATGAGTAGTTAAAATTAGCTCCTTTCTTATTGGTTACACCATAATTAAGTTTTGGGTTGTTTTTCTTTTTTTTTTTTTCCCCTATGCACATGATAGGGGTTTTCTGTTGAATCTTTTTTTGGGGTTTTCTTCAACTTCAAACCAGTTAGAAATGGATTACAGCACTGCAGCTGTAGTAGAATAGAGAAGAGAAAGAGGAATGCCTCCATGCAAATTCACAAGCAGAGGGAACACTTTTCAACAACTTAAAAACCAGCTGCACGGCTAATTAGCCAAAATATTGGGGTTTTTTCCTCTTGGAAAAATAAAGAAATACTCCATTTTACAGCCACATGTGCCCATCTCCTTATTTCTATGTGCCTTGTAGTTTGGAATGAGACACTATCTCTGTGAATTTAACTATTTAGATGAAGTGGAAATAAGTCAAATCACAACAAAGATGGAGTGGAAATCTGTATGGATCTAGGAGTAATTCAGGAAGCAAGGCCTCAGGCAGGAATAGAAAAAGAAATACTGACGTAGCAGAAGTAAAATGCAGGAAGATGGTTGTAAATATATTTCTGGAGGGTAAGGGGAAAGACAGAGATTGCTCATTTTTTGGCCTAATGAATAAACCATTTTAGTTCCTCCCCCCTTATGCACCTGCTGCTTTGAAAAGCCCCTTCCACAACCAACAACTGAACAGCAAATGCTGCACAATGACTCAAATGTTGCTGGAGCCATGCCAGCAAAAATTACCACTCTTCAACCAAGATAAACATCATATTACTTCATTACCCTTTTAAAACATATGCAAATTAAATCCATTATTCTTTTTTCTTACAGAAATGAAGTTCCTTTGGCTGGAATTCAACAGCTCCCTTTGTCATCATTGACCATGAATGGATGAACTTCATGTAGATGATGCCCATTTCCCATCTTTGAATCAAACATTAATACCATTTGACAGTAATAAATAACATTTATCACAATAGGGATCTACTAATGATTTTCCCACTAAGCTGGCTCATCAGAACCTATCAGCTGACAACTGCATAAATGAGATTAGCATAACAGCTGCCTATGACAAATGTATCTAAATCATTTTAATGCCAGCAAGCTCTTTGATCTCCCTATCACGTTGTTGCCAAAACTAAATCCATTTCTTCAAGATACATGTTGTTTATTACAGATACATGTGTATATTCCACACCATTATGTACTCCAGAGAGTTCAGTAATTAAAAGAATTAAAAATACTGATTGGATACTGCCACTATAATGTAAACTCACAACACTGCACGTCAGAGCAGCATTCCACAGCCTACTTAATTCCCCACCTCCCACCCTGAATTGCAGGATTTAGTGTTTAATAGCTGTTTGTTTCTCTGAAACAAAATACATGTTTTAACATAAATAAATGTATTAGCATCTTTCTGTATTGCTTACAGAAGCATCATTTTCATACAATTTAAACTAATTCCCAATAATATGGGACTTGCTTCCATGCACACATCAAAGCAGCAATTCACTGTGTTTGTATAAATACAAAACTGACAGGGAAAGAAAAACTTCCTGGTAGAGGAATCTGTTTGTGTTTTAATTGGTACTACAAGCAAGACCTACAAGACTGCCATGCAAACTCATGAGAACAGATTTCAGCCAATACCCAAGGTCAATGGCTCTTTTTCCATCCCTATAACAAGGTTTTTAAAAGCACTCTAACTTCCAAACACTTTGGCAGGTGACAGTCAATGAATTCCTCTACCTGAATTCAAATTGTCAGAGATGTTCAGGTCCTTAAGGACACAAGGGGTTTTCTTGATACCTCAAACACAAGGCAAAAGATGCCCTCAGGGGCTTCAAAATCCCAGTCAGGTTGACAATCATGTCTTCTTCTGTTTCTCCGAGATATTTTCAAATATTTTTACTTTCTTAAATACACTAAGTGTTAAAAAATATGTTCATTTGAATATATTGGCACCTATAGCTTTCTGAAGACTGTCCGTCCTCCCCCGTACTGAATAATGTTGAGGCCACCAATTTGAAATTTGCAGTAGAATTATCACTGATTTTCTTAAGCTTATATTAAGCTTTTGAAGACTTGACATATAAAGTAGCATCAGCTATGCCTATACTTGGGTGCCCTTGATTTAAAAATCTGTATTCACACCTTTCATGGTCTGTGTAGCTTTATGTGCATTTATTTTGTAGGTTTGTAGAAACTTGTGTTTATTTTCCCACTAGTGTTTCCAGGTGAGTTATACACAGAAATATTCATAATTGTTTATACTTGAATCTTCTTAAGGGCTATTCAGTGAATAGATAAAGACAAACTAGGTATGTGTACTGCATTTAAAATTACAAAAACACATATCCATTTACCCAATCAGCTAAGTAAATTCTAGAACATTAATCTTTTGGCTTCCACTGAGAACCAATATTGAGTGGCACTGGAGCTCAGTTCTCCTAGAAGCAGCACATGAAGAAATTCATGGTGGAAAAGGTTTCTAAATGACAACTTTGGAGGGTTTTGCAAAAGCATGGAAAATGTGCAAGTAGAACTAGTGGGATTGCAGACTAGAGAACTGTTAAAGTATTCAAGTTAAAATGCTTTGTAGCAAATATCTTGTTGTCAATGCTGTAACATTCACAGGAACTTTATTCTTTCTTGCATTTAAATTAAAATTCATGGGATGCTTTTTCCACATATTTTTCAAGTGTGCCTACATTTTTCATATCTTTGAAATATTTCTGGTCATTATTTCTCATGTAAAATGGACAGAATCTATGGTCTTTTGTCCAAGGCCTTTGTCTTGTGAAGCAGGCCATTTTTCATGGATGAAACTGAGGCACACACTTTCAGTTTTGACAGCATTTCTTATCATTCCCCACAGTTAGCATTGTCAACTTTCATTATTTAATTCTGAAGTACAAGGAAGGCTGATTTATACCCGTGATGTATAATTACAGGCAGATGGAGTGCTTGGAAAGTAGAAACACTGAATTAGGGCTGTAGCAAGTGCCTTTGAGCTTCCTGTGAAAAGTCTGTCTATGCCACCAGCTAAAAACAAAAGCCAAACAATTTAAACTAAGTTAATTCATGCTGTTGCAAGCATTGAGTTAATGAAAGTGAATACAAAACTAATAAAGTACATTCGTTGTGGTTGTGAGGTAATTTAAAATGTTTTTAAGTACAAACGATGAAATGTGTTTGTATTAATCGAAATCATCTTTGAATGTGCTCATGGTCAAAAGGGTTTTTTTTAACCTCCACTTCACTTGAAATCATTTTGACACAAGTCCACTCTGCATTTTGAAGAGAGAAGTGCTTTCTCAAGTTCTTTCATATGATAATATACAGTATATTTTCAGCTGTCTTTTTAAAGTTTAAACAAATGGAAGGCTTATTAAGAAGATATCATAATTACATGCAGCTATTTTACTAGCTCTTATCTGAAGCAAAAGCAAGCAATTAGTTGAGAACATAAATTCATTCAAGACATTTAGTGAACATGAGGGAATAGACCAGCAGGAGAAAATAGGCCCATTTTACTGTTTCATCTTCCCTGCGGAAGTACAGTAAACTTATTCTAGTAGATTTAATGACACCTACAAAATAGCTCCTTTTCTTTGAAAATGACCTAGTATTTCAAAAGGTTTTGAGACTCCTTAGCAAATATACAAAAAAAGAAAATCAAAATTCCCCCAGTAGCCTTAGATTGAGTTCAGCTACTTTGACAAACAGTAAGGAGTTACTCTTTTAATAGGCATGGAAAACATCATTGGTGCAAGTGGTAACCAGTTCTCAGTAGCAGAAATCTCAGCCCACTGCTGTCTTGAGATGTCACATTGCTTTCAAGTTATGGCTCACTGAAAAGTAATCACTAATAAATACAAAAAAAAAAATTCTGCTTGAAGCTGAATGCAGACACCAAAAGGGAAATAGTAGGAACAGTATTAGGTTTTATTTATTTGATTTTTCTTTGCTTTTTAAACTTTATATTCCCAAGAGTGATGATCACCACATCCCCCAGCCCCAGGCATTGAAAACATTTCACATATGTTTAACATTAAGCACATGAATAGATGTATGGAAGATTATAGAAACACTTAGAAGCTTTAAAATGAAGAGACCTGGTTAAAAGTGACAGCCTGGGAGGGTGGGAGGGAGGAAGGACTCCAGGCCTTGATCTGCTCCTTGAGTTGTCGCAGTGATGGTGGTGATGTGCACCAAAACATTATTCCCAACCACAGCAATTACTCCCAGCAGGTCAGAACCATGTTCCAGATGAACCTCCTGGGAGGATGCAGCTGACCAGATTGAAGGTGCTGACCTCCACAGGGCAGGGGCAGATGAGGGCAGAACGGACAAGACTGCACAGCAGCAGTACAGGGGATGAAAAAGTTCTTCATGGACACACGGCATCTCCATTTCAAACTCTGGGCTTAAGACATCAACATTTCTGTCGTAACAAAAAACTTCAGTTAAGGGAGGGAAGAGAGAATAAAGTCCAAGGTTCTTAATGGTTATCCCATTATAGTGAGATTCCAGAATTACTAAAATCCTTCACTGGACTTCTTCCCAGATCATCTGAGACATCTCTTCAGGTTCATAGAGTTACCACTTTGTTAATACAGAGCTCACAGTGGTGATTTTTATGTCCTGGTAATCCAAAATGCAATCAATACATAATGATTGCTACATATGCTAGATTTACTTTTTATATTCTCATTTGATGATTAAAAGCCAAACAAAGATAACTTAAGACACATATCAAAGGTATTCCCTCCTCTGCTTTTGTTCTGTGGATAAGCAGGAAAAAAAGTAGAAGAGTATTGGAAACAAAATTTTTTTTTCCCACTCTTACTGGAAACATGGATAGCAATTTCTCACATATTTAAGATAACACCTACATGCAAATCCTCTTTCTCTAAAAAGAATAAAGAATATTTGTGCTGGAATTTACCAATATTTTCTAAACTAGTAGAAAAACGACTAGTATTTTTAGCAGAAGCATTTCTCAGCCACATAGGCAAAGTATTTCATCTTTCTGCAGTTCTCTTCACTGTTAAATCTCAGTAATATTAATTCACTTTTGAGGAACAATGTAATGATTTTTTTCCCCTCTTGTCACAAGTTGGGCTCTGAATTTTTCTCTTAACGAATACAACATAATTCATGCATAGTCACTACTGAACCCAGCAAATTCATAATTAGTGACAAATTTGCACCTGCTGTTATGGGTAGATGCTATTCACTTCAATTTGATACCTTGATTATTCATTGGAAACTTCAGGAGACTCCAATTATCTTACACACTTCCTGAAAAGAACATAGTAGTCACAACTGGATTAAAAAACAAAACAAAAAAAACCAAAAACAAAAACAAACAACCAAAAAAAAATAAAAACCCACAGCAAACAAAAACATTTTTGAGAACTTTCTAGTAATAAAGACTCCAACCCAGCAATACACCCAATACTGGGTACATATGTACACACATTATATGGATGAACATCATGCCCAAGGTGATGGTCATTTTTCATATGTTTACAAATAAACATGATGGATAAATTTAACCATGTTTTTAAGTTAAGCTGTTAGCTAAAGCTGGAAGTATTATAGATATCTTTATGCAATAATTGATCCTGCTATTCCGTGAGTGCCTGTCTGCCTCTGATATCAATCCAACTACACAGAACCTTCCCATCTATCACATGAGATTTCTTGTTCCAAATTCCAGCAGGTCTTTGTTGCTGAAAGAAGGAACATATTCCATACACAAGAATTGAGTATAGACATGCTGTTTGCATGTGTCTTCATGACTATTCATCTTCCTGCTCCATATCCTACCACACCCAAAGGAATCAGAAAAAGTGAAAATTTGACCATTTAAACATGCTTTTGTTCTCTAAACCTATCTCTCAATAGACTTGCCATTTTTTTTTCAGAAGCCTAAGAAGCAGCAGGACTTTCAAAAAGAAGAGTGAGAAAATAAAACCAGTCTGTATGGACACCGCAAAATTAAAACAACTCCTCTGCTAGTCCTGCAAGTGTTTTCCAAACCCAGCAGTAGGAGGGCTAACAACACTTCTGCACTGGTACTACTCAAAAGAACAGAGTATATTTGACCCATGCTGATGGGCTTGCTTTTTTTCTAGGAAGTGCTGAAAACACACCAGAGACTGTTCCCAAAAATGGGCTGGCATGTGAAGAATTCTAGACTCAATCCTGGATCAGCCATGAAATTATTATCCAGTATAAAATGTGACTCTCAAGACATTTTCAATTCTGCCTCACCCTCCAGCATTCACAAGACTAAACACACACACAGGCCACTGCCAGCTGGTGACTGCATCTATCATCAGTAATCAGGCCCTGCATTGTTTTGGGTGTTTTTAACATCAGCAAAATTGGTGTTTCCTGACTTATCAAAGCCTTTTATCTTTTCCTCTAGAAAGAAACAACATTACATGGTATTACTAAAGAGAATAGTCCTTCCCTCTCCAACCCCACATTAAAAAGAAATAAAGTTGAAAGTGTTGCTGCCCTTGCTTGGTCCTAAAGCCAGGTTTTCCTGACTCAGCTCCTACCCTTGAGAAGCAGTCTAATGGCTCTCTAGATGATTGGCAGTACACTTATAGACTGAGTTCACTGTTAGAATATTCATGGAAAGTGCTATTATTTTAGAGCTACAGGGTTATAACAGGAATTAAGACAATAAGGAACTGCATATTCAAGAATTTCTTCCAATACTAAAGAAGCCAATTTAAGTAGATACAGAACTATCAGCACACATGAGCACCGAGTGAGCTTTTTATTAAATTTTGAGTTCTAGGATCTCTAAATTAGGAGGATTACACAGTTCTTAAACAGATACTGATGTCATTGTCAATGAGGGACATTGCTCAGGACCACTGCCTCCCAGTAAACTAGTACAGCAACTTAACCTAGGTCACAGAATTCACCTCGTGTGATATTCTCACCACAAGGCAATCCTTTCTGGGACAATACAGTAATGCACAGAAGAGCTGAATTTGCCCTACACAGCTGCCTATGTCTTGCAGGCAGTTAACAAAGCCCTCATATCCTCCAAGATCCACCCTGAGCTCATTACAGAGCTGTGGAGGACTTTATGCTGAGTGTGTTAATGTAAGAGGACATTTGCCTGTGGGGTTCTTGCAGCCACACTGAAGCTGGGTTGGCCATGTAAGCCAGGCCCCTCAGCTGCTCATGCTACCTTGTCTCCATCACCCTTTGTACAAACCTCACCTCCTGCCAGCTGCAGAGGACAGCACAAGACTTATTCTACAACACTTATCCAAGAGCTAAAGCTAGGTCAATCAGATTAGCCATCCCCACAACTGTGCTAAAATCTGTGAAGATAATTTCTTCTACAAGACAATGCTTTCCTCAAGAAGAAAACTCACAGCCTCTACAGTTAGACTTTTCAGCCAGTCATGATATCCATTATAACTCCGCCTTTTTTTTTTCTGTCCAGAACAGTATTTGGGACCTTAAAATAACAGTTAAACTTGATGAAACAAGGAATTGTGTGTATGAATATCAATCTGAAGTAGCAGTTTGTGCTTGCATGCTGGCTCAGTATTATCAATTGAAGTGTCACACAAGAAATAATTTGCATTCTTGAGTATTTTGTTTCAATGGGTGACTACAGCGAACACAGTTACTGAATACAAAAGAAAACACCGGAATTCATGAAACTTGCTCTTCAAGCTACTAATAAATCTATTTAAAAGTGCTTTCTGCTGACTCAAGTATTGACAAATGTATTAAAACTCTGTTTTAGCATACACCAAAAAAGCCACGAATGTCACATCTTAAATTCTGTCATGATGCTAGAATTTAAGCTTACTTTATTTCTGATGCAGACTATAAAGATGAAAAAGGTTTAAGAAACTTCTCAGGACATAGAGAAGTCACCATCTTTGTTGCTGTAAAATAGCCATGGATATCTCCTTGGAAGAAATATCTCCATCCATTTTCAATCATGTAAACAGGTTCAAACCTACAGGAGAAAGACAAGCTGCTTCTCCCACTTCATCTGCTGTACAAAAAGATGCTGCTTTGTCTTTAGAGCTCTGCTGATGCTGCTTTTAGCAAGCCAGTGCTCCATTGTTATTACTCTCTTTTCATTTGCCTCTAGGGGCTGAAAGCATGGTGCAGATGGTAAACAAACATGCTTTATGGTCTTGGAGCTTAGACTGAGAAATTCAGATTTGCTTTTCATTTCTGGAATGAAGCTAAGCACAGAAATTACTCAAAATTATTATCAAGCTGCTTCTAAGTCCTGTGCAACTCCTCTGTGATTGTACTACCTAGCAGAGATGCCTCCTCTCAGTCTCCCAAAGTGACTGACAAGTATAAAAATTCTTTATGTACCAGAGCATTTCATTCTGCTTACATGGTATTGATACAAGCTTCTGTTCTAAGAAATCTAATTTTTAAAACCTGAAGCCTTATATCATATACATATTATACACTTAAGTTGCATGGTCCTGCATTTGCATATACCAGTGCAGTTAACAACTTGAATAAAGACAAAGCAGACATCTGCTTCCATCATTGCATCCCATAGTTAGCCGTTCTCAGTTCTACCAGAGGCCTAGATCACCCTCAAAGGCACATAGTTTGAATTCTACCAACAATTATACCCCTGTCTGACGAACAGAGATCCAAGCACCAGTGTGTGTACAGACACATTGTTTGAGAACATGCTTTCCTAAGGATCCTGCAAGACAGAAAATGCATTAAATGGTGGTTCTGTGGTGACAGCAAAAGCAGCAAACTAAAACACCTACAATCCTTCAGTTTGACAATGAGATTTACTCAGCCAGGATATAACGCACCACATCTGCAAATACACAGCTCTGAAGGGAGTTCCAGCATAAGTCAACAACAGGCAGGTGGAACAGCAGTGCCAAAAACGGTGCAACGGCAGCTCCTCAGCCAGGTATCCCACACCTGCAGCTCACCCACAAACACCAGGATCTGGCAGCTTCTGCCTAGTCAGACATGCACATCCCACTGCCTTAATCTCTTCCCACATATATATATATATAAACACACTATCTACATAACTTACACTAAAGATGGAGCAAGACTATTTGCAAGAGCATGCAGTGACAGGACAAGGGGGAATGGCTTCAAACTGAAAGAGAGTAAGTTTGGGTTTGATATTAGGAAACAATTCTTTACTCTGCATTTGGTGAGGCCCTGGAAGGCTGCCCACAGAAGCTGTGGCTGCCCCATCCCTGGAACTGTTCAAAGGCCAGACTGGACAGGTCTTTGAGCAAGCTGGTGTACTGGAAGGTGTCCCTGTCATGGCAGGGGGTTGGAACAAGTTGATGTTCAAGATCCCTTCCAAACCAATCCATTCTATGATTCTATTATACATTGTTTTATGTATATAAAGAAAACACATACATCCTCACACTACACTTATCACAAACCACATTCCTCTTCCCAACCCCTAGAACCTGCTCATCTCATGAGGGTGACTTTTTCCTCTGTGTTTCCTCTTAAACTGAAACTTGAAAGTTTCAGTCCTCAAAACTTCCACTGTCTCTTTGGGAAGTGGGGAAGGAGAAGTTTGCCCTCAGAATTCTGCAGACAGCTGCACACAACTTCAGTGATGTCATGCAGTCCCACCACACAAATGATGAGGCTACACTACACGCCACTTCTCCTTCTGTACAACCAGCAGCTGACCTTTTCTCTATACAGGACTAGAAGGCTGAAATTCACGTTCTGCATGATATCTCTCTTTGGCAATACTGTGGAAACTGGAAGCAATTTGAGGAGGGCAGAGATCTGCAGAGTTTGCTTTAGATATCACTAGGATCTCATTAAAAGTCTGTAAACAAAAAGTAGTTTAAAGCGTTATCAAGACTGCATTACTGCATTACATTTAGTCCAAACGAAATAAAAATTCTTTGGAGCACATGAAGGATCTTATTCAAATACTCTTTATCCACACACAGACATACACTAAATAGAAAAACCAAAACAGACATTTTTCTTTTGTGACACAACACTAACAAAATGAAAAAGGACTATTTCACAAGCATAATTACATCTTCCAAAAACCACCTCCTAGAGCCTTATAAAAAACCCACAGCCATATAAATTTATTTGTCACTAAGGAAACAGTTTACTCAGTGTCTGGTTTTCTCTCCACCCACTCTTAAAAGTTATTTTCTTTAAAGACAATTTGTGCATATACAATAATTTCTTGCTCCCCATTACTTCCTAGGCAAAGCTAATCAGATGTTAATTTTTCACCAGGTAAATTTCTGAACACGTACTTTTTAAAAATTCTTTAACAGTTATGTAAAATAGCACCAGTAGCCATCTGAAGCGAGTTTCTGTGTAATTTATGGCACTGATATCTATCAAGACTGAGCCATTGACCATCAACCACCCAGTGGATGCCACCATCCAACCACTTTCTTAACCATGATCTTATCTACTCATCAAATCCCTCTTGCTCCAATTTAGAGAGGAGGATTTTGTGGAGGACTATTTCAAAGGCTTTACAGAAGGCCAGTTAAATGACACCTTCCCTTGCCCACTGGTGTGGTCACTCCATCATAGAAGGCCACTGCTTGGTTATTCCCACAGAAGAATTAGCAGCAATGATTTTAGGTACAGCTAAAATCACCTTTAATACTAATCTCATGTCCTAAGGACAAATGTGACTTGCAAAAGTTTCTCAATAACAAAACATCTTTCATGATTTATCATGATACACTTCATACTGCAGCATGGGATCATAATACCAGCACAAGAAAATCTGTAACACCAATATCAGGGCACTGCTCAGGGGAGCAGCAAGTAGAGGGACTAACTAATGAAAAAGGTGGGGAAAAAATATCACAGAAAAAAGGCCATGATTAGGGATACCTTTTGGAATGAAGAATAAAGGCTCAGGAAGGGGTATGTTTAAAGTACATTTTAAAGTGTTTGAAACTTTTTTTATCCTGGTCAAGTCTCAGTTTTTAATGAGACACTACAGATTAAAAGGGGACAGACAAAAATTTGAATGAACAATCAGAGGAGTACTTGAAAATTGGGAACATTTGAGGGGGTTTAGGAAAAAGCATTTCACAGAAATCTTGGTTACAAAGGTTGAAAACAGCTTTCACATTTAATAGCACTGTTGAAAAGCTGTAATTTCAGCTGGATCTTTCATACAAAACCTATGCAAAAGAAAAAGGCAATATTGATCTAATAGTTAAAATACATACATCTCCCTAGAAATACAAAGACAATATTTGCTTTAGCTCATTTAACGTGATAAGAAAGTACCATAATAACTTGAGGCAATTAGAGAAGTGATACTGTAATTTCAAATTACAGTGAAATAATACATACTTATTTATCAATTCAGCTTCAAATGTTGTCCCATTTATTTGCTGCATGAAAAATGGAGTTTAGATATTGTATGTGCACATATTTTTTGACAGGTATTTCATTTGAAATGTGCCTTGCCTTCATTAGAATACAGCAGAGGCATGAAGTGCATAATCTACAATTCTTATAAGGCAAAGGGCACCTCAGAAAGAGATATTTCAATAGCAAATTGAGCTGGAAGAAAATGTGTCAGTTCAATTCACCAAATTGAAGAGACTTCGTTTTAACCTACTTATCTCAATGCTCCATGAGAAAGATTTAAGAATGGATACAACAATAAACCCACCAGTAAAAAAATTAGATTCTCAGATGCTAAGCATTCAAACCCAGCTCTCATGGTATTATTTATCAGCAATTTTAAAATATCTGAGCTCTTTGAAATTGTTTCCTACTTCAAATCATAACACCTTAAAGAAAATTTATCCTCAGACCTCAAGATCTTGGGAGATACTTGATATCAGAGTTGAAAGCTTTACCAGTAAAGCCAGCAGTAATATCTAGTCATGATATCCAGCATTTTTCATGGTATCATTTCCAAACCTTCTTCAGGCAGTGTATTGAGAAACTTATTCACCATACAGGCTACTTGAAAATTCTGTATTTGTGTCATACTCAAATCGGATATCATTCCCAGAACTGTAGAACAAAACTTAACCCTATATAATCTGGCAAATGCATTCAAAGCCTCCACCAAATAGGGGCAGTGACTACAAACACCACACTGCTCCTCCAGGCTGGCCAGCACACACAGGCCTGTGCTGGGAAGCAATGGATCGTCTTGCTTGGCAGAACATACAATTCTGTGAGAGGAAATACTGCCAACACTGCCTGAAGAAAGTTTGC
>WAAE01000085.1:0-28536 GCA_013400495.1 Nicator chloris
AAAATTGAAGTCAAATAAGTCTTTAATTTGAGCCATAAAACCTCCTCATAGAGCTCAGAGAAAATGAAACTGCAATCACTCATTTTCTTCTTTCTGAAACATTATATTGCCATTTAGTAGATAATCTTTGGCCATAGAACCAGTTAATTCAAATACTATTAAATCAGGCAGATGTTGTGTAGTTAGTATTTTACAAAAGCAAAATTTACTCTAGCCAAGTTATTCGCCTCAGAATCATTATTAAATGATCAAAGCATACAATCTCACAGACCTGGTAGTTAATTGCAACGTTTGCTCTGTTATTTGAGGGGGTGATGTTTGATCTGTGACTGCTAACTGAGGTAAACATCCTGTCTAGTTTGTTTTTATCTTTGTAATAATCAAAGTCCTACTGAGCAAACAAGAAATATTAATGAATATCTATGATCTTTTCTTTCCTTGTTGTTTCAGCATATGCACATTACTCTGTAGATTAATGTCTAGATCAAAATTCAACCCATAATTTTGAGCAACTGTGAGAAAAGACACCAATAGTCACCTGAGTGAGCTGCTAAGAGAAACAAATACTCCATGGGGGATGCATAGAAGGGGAGGAAGAAGCAGGAATAAATGGAACTCTAACTAAATATCAGCAGAAAGACCAACAGAGGTATTCACCCTCTGTTCTTGTCATGCAGCTGGGACACTGTGATCCTCCTTTTCCCAAAAGTTTACAGGTTCAACTCCAGCAGGACACAAACACCTCCTCAGAGCAAAGTGGGTGAATGCTGGCATTGCAAACACACAGGGTAAGTTAGAAGACAAATTCTTCCTTCTGTAATTTCTTTTCTTTTCTGACAACCAGGCTGAATCTTTGTCTGTGTCCTCAGATTGATGATAATAAGCTGTGAACCACACAAAACTACAGACCCTTGAAAAATAGTTTACAAAGACAAGACAAACCTCATTTCTCTCAGGTACTCCTGGGTTTACGTTACTGCCTCCCTGATGTCTCAAGTTTCATGTTCCACTTCAAGCTAACCAATTAAAATGGTCTGGCCTCAAAACAATAATTTATAATCCTTGTCTGTTCTTATACATAGTATTTGGGTGTCTGAAATGTACTTGAAGATCTACAGAAGAGAGAGAAGCAGCTTCACAAATACAAATCAGATTTTACTTAAGAGTCATTTAGCTAATGAAGCAAAGAACCAGGCTGTTGGAGAGCCTGATATAGTGAAAGGGAAGAAAAAGAAGAAGCTGTTGGCAGTATTTCTGTCTTCCTCTCTTAATTCTGAGACCTTAAGTCTTTTTATATTTTGCTAAGAAACAGTAATCTGGAAAGGCAGTGACATGGAACTGTTAAATTGATGGTGGAGCTTGGCTTAACTGGGAGAGTGCTACTGTACAGGGACCTGCTATTGTCACTTCCAGAGGTGAATGATTTTCTAAAGAGAATTACCTTTCCCTGAAGCAGCACCAACAGCTACTTCTAAATAAGTTGTGCCGTATGAGGCACTACAGCAACAATCTGGCTTTCAATAATTTTTAATATGTACATGAATCTCCTGCTTTTTAGTAATTTGGGGCTTTTTTGTTTTGGTTTGGTTTTAGAAACATGCGAGATTTTAAAATTTGCTTCTTGCTGTTGCCATTGACAGAGAAATGACCGTTCTAACTAAATGTCTGAAAATGAGAACTGCTGCAAAACACATACCAGCATGCTGCTGCTGCTGACCATGTTGTTAAAATTCTGGTAGCAAGTTCAGCTGGATGTCAGCCGGCACCGAAGGCATAACTCATTCATCAGACTCCATTCTGCAGTAGCTATAAGAAGTGAAAATATAATGTTAATATCTGGAAATGTAGAAAGAGAGTGGAAAAAGTATCTGCTTTCTTATTCCAGAAACACTGACAGGGTAAGTGTGGTAGGATAGTTATGCCTGCCATGGACACATGAGTTATATCGTGAAGACCTCAAAGAAATTCCCCCTCGGCTTCAGAAACTTTGGGAACGGACCCATTCACCTGACTGTTTAAATAAATGTAATGGCTGGAGGGACCAGTTACCACCCTGTTGAACTCATGTCTCCTTGGCTTCATCAGAGTAGGAAAGGACAACACACAACTCTAGGATTCCCCAACCCAAGGTTTTATTCGTTGATAAATCCTTCTATCGAGTACCACATGTTTTTATATTCAGGTAATCTACCAAAGCTAAGTTTGACTTTAGACTTTATCTGAGACAAAAAGGGAAGCCTAGTGATCAATACTAGCAGCTAGTAAAAGAGTGTTACCTTCTGTCTCATAAGGCTGAAATGAAAATATGTCATGTTGAAGGATTATACTTGGGTAAAAAGGAGATTCAAACCATTCTTTTAGTTGTCACAATGTCTTGACTAACCCTTTTGGGGAACAATCCTCATCCTTTTAATCCTTCTGCATCTCTCTCACTTTCTATAAGTCTGTCTGCTCCTACCTATAGCAACACACCTTCTCTTACAAAGTCAGCACTGGACTAAAGTCTTTCTTCCTCAATGAGGTGGAACAAAATTACACAGTGTTGACTGGTACTGATTGTATGTCTGAAAAATAAAGACATTTTCTACTCCTTCAAAATATATTTCTATACAGCTGAAAAGTGCACTGAATTTCTGCTTCTGGTGCTTCAAATTCTATGAGAAATAGGGAGAGGTTTTAGCACAACACTCGTGAGGTATTGTTTCTACAAGGTTTTCACAGGACTTCCTCCATTTATTGTCTGGTAGCTTTACTAGTTCGGGAGAACTCTCATCTAAGAGTGATGAGTATCAGCCCGGGAAGCTGCCACACTCCCAAAATCCTGCTCAGCAGAGTAAGTGGAAATTCACTGCTGCATATCAAAGCAATTTGGCTTGAGGGAACTGGGTAACATGCTGGCATATCTTGCCTTTCGAGGTAATTAAAAATCACACGTCTGGGAATCCATTAATGACACAACTGAGATCCCAAAGGACAGAAGTCATTGTGTGTATGAATCATGCTCTGTCATCCTCAGTTTTAGCAATCATGGTTAAAACTCCTTGGATCTTTGGAAGATTAAGTCCACAATGTGAATCTCTTTAGTTGTGATCTGCTTCCCGATTGTGTTCCAAGGAAGGACTTTTTGTGCAGTGAACCAAGCACTGAGCAAATTTTCAAATGACTGACAACTTTGTACCTTGGGAGGAAGCTGAAGACTAGATTGATTTACATCTTTTCAACATAAAATGGCTTCTCTCTGCCTTTGGTTTTCCAGAAAGAGATCCTTAAAGTAACTGCACACACAGAGCTAGAGAGTAAGTTAAAAAAAGATGAGAGGGGAAAATATGTTAAAATCTAGTAGAGAACAAAAGAGAAAAGGAAAATGAAAAAGAGAAGGGGAAAAAAGGGAACCTATCCTTAGTAAACTGGACCTGGTTCTGAAAAAGCAGATGAAAGCTAAGTCAAAGACTAGGAGGATGTGCTCAAGATCAGAGTCCAAAACACTGTTCTGCACTTCTATGCAAGATGATCGTGCTCAAATATTTAGAGGGAAATAATGAGCTGATGAAGTACTGCTTATTTTGACAGGGAGAAAGCAACACCCTGTCAACTATTTGTAGTTTTTTCCTTCTTACCTTGTCTCTGCTCAAAGAACCTTACATCCAGTAGATAGAAAACTGAACTAGGTATGCTTGTTTAGATTTAGTGAACTTCAATTGAAATTCAGAGAAGTTTATGAAGCAGAAATCTTAAGTTACTATGTACATAGAAACCACATTTATCTCAGGAAGACCTAAACTATAAATACTGGGAGATGGGAATACTGTGTCACAATATACATGTTTAGTATCTCCTTATATTCCTCCCCAAATAGTCCCTTTGCTTGTCACCACTGAGCAAATCTTTGCATGGCTGTGTTTCTATCCCGATCCAGTAGTGCTGATCAGAGATAATATTGAACTCAAATTTATTTTATTATTAAGTATTTTATTATTAAGTTTTTTTAAATGCCTGATCCAAGGGCCAAAGTAGACTGTTAGCATTTGTGGAAACTGGTAATTTTGCTTTGTCTATGTTGATTTGCTTCATCCTATCATGACTGTATGGGCTGAGTGGTTAATTATCAGGACACAACATTATTTAATTGTGGCTGTGAATTATGTGTGATGTGAAGCAGAAAAGTTAGTGCAAATATTGCTTTCACTTGGCAGCACCATGACAAGGAGGACTGGAGCTGAGCACAGTTGCTGTGAGGCCAAGAGTTTAATGGATGGCAAAGATGCCCTTTCTGCCCTCACCATGGTATGTGAGGTGCACTGAAGAAGAGACCGTGGTCACTCAGCTGCTGCTACTCCTTTCCTTTTTCTGAGAACATCCAGGGCATTTCTGTCTGCAGACATTTCCAATCGGCATTAAAATTTGGGACTGAGGTAAACAAACCTTTGCTGTGTCGTGCTCTCCAGGCACACAGGCTGAGTGAATGACATTTCTTAGGGAATCTGGACAGAGGCTGTAGCTATGATCATGGATTTGGGCTTTTAGGTGGATTTGGATAGCAGCAGTCAAAAAGACACTTGAGCTGACTAGAAGGAGTAATTTATTGATTTAGTGACTTGAGGACTCGTGATTAAATCCAGACACCTGGTACAGTAACTCACTAGTTCATCAGTATAATAACTCTGACCCAATTCAGATTCAGAGTTTACAGGATAAATTTATTGGCCATTTCTATGCAATAGGTGTGCCAGTGGCACAACAGTGACAGAAGGGTCAGTATTAAATATCTCAAATTGCAGTGATAGTGCCCAAACTGAGCTTGGCACATGCAGCACCTGCAGCAGGAGCTCAGCTGACATTGCCACACAGCAGAACCACAGAGGCCTTGAGTTTGTCTCCCTTCTGCGTGAGCAGGGAACCCAAGGGCATACCAATGGATTCCAGGATGGACATGCAGGGGTTTTATCTGGCAAGGGGAAAATGCACACAAATAAAAACAATCTCAAGAACAGGGAATGACATTGACAATAAATGTTGAAATATTTACTTCATGTTTTAACCCCCGTGGGCCACTGGGAGCTCCCCACAGGCTTTCACTCACTCCTCAGAATGGGATGGGAGAGAGAACCAGAGCAGTAAAAATGAGAAGACAGGTGGGCTGAGATAAAATCTTATAATAATTACAAAAACAACAGAAATATTATTAATAAATGAAAAAGAAAATAACAAAAAGGAGAAGTAAACCCCAAGAAAAATAAGTGATGTAAATGAAAAACAATTGCTCACTACCAACTGACTGATGCTCAATCTTTTCTTGACCAACAGCCCCTGGCCCACATTCCCCCTGGTTTAAATGCTGAGCAGGACTCAGTGTGGTCTGTGATATCCCTGGATGAGCTGGAGTCAGCTGTCTCTGCTGTGTCCCCTCACAGCTGCTTGTGCACCCCCAGCCTCATTCTTGGTGGGGTGAGGAGTAGAAAAGGCCTTGGTTTTGTGCAAGCCCTGCTCAGCAACAATTAAAATATCAGTATGTTATCCATATTGCTATCCACCTAAATCCAAAACACAGAAATGTGCCAGGTATTACAAAGAAAATTAACTGTATTCTGGCCAAAATGAGGAGAAAAAGTCCTAAAATATTCTCCCAAAGTAAATTAAGATGCATTCTCCTCAGAATCAAAAAATACAGAATAGAGATTTAGTACCTCTTCTGTAAGCCTGAGTCTATGTCTCCTTTAATTAAATGAAATAAAGGATAAATGCAATGTTAGTAGAGTTTTCTTATCAAATGTTGAATTTAGATTTCTTCAGAAAGCTTAGTATCTTTCTTAGCTTTCTACTCACAACTTAATGGCTACAATTAAACACTTTCTTCCGTTGGGAACATAGGCATGGCCAGAATGAAGCAGAGTACTGCAAAACTGCCAAGCATACAAATAGCTTGTTTAAAAATCCTTACATTTGCTCGAACTCTGGGGCCATGGCTGTGTTCTGTTGCCCTCTCCTGTCACTTCCATGTCCTTACAGCAGTATCGACTACTGGCTAAACACAAGATTATGAAAATTCACATCCAGTTGCATAAAAGCAAACCACCACTCTAAAAATTTTCTGGGGCTGTCCAGCTTTTTCAAAAGACCTTTTGAAAGCTCCCCTTTCTTACTTCTGTATTGCTTTGCATAGCAATTAATTTAAGCTATGGCTCTATGTATGGCTTTATGTCTCTGTATTTTGAAAAAAAGAGGTACAATTATAGTCTATGATATACTTCAGGATGAGAGCTTCTAGATAAAATCATGAACCCGTAGAAACAAGAAAGAGTTCTCCTGATGGCTCCAAGGGACTCAGGCTTTTACCTTCTGGCACTAAGGAGTGATGCCTACCAGCAGCTAAACCCAACTTGAAATAACTTATTGTCAATTGTTTATAGTCACGTGGCTGAGGGTGGATTACACAGTCCAGTAAAGTGTCTCCAGTTTTAATGAACAAGTACACTCAGAGTTGTCAAGCTCATTAATTTCGGTGCACAGCTCCAGGAGCACCATAAATAATGACTTGTTGTTACTACTGGCATTCAGATTTGGAATCCCAAAAAGTCTGTGCTTAGGCCATTGGATCAAACTGACTAAGACAGCTATTTCCCAGGCAGTCTTTGGACAACATAATTCCTTCCTTCTCCATAAAAGTTGGTATTGATGCTTGTTATTAAAGATGTTAAAGCAGAAAATGTCCAAATTACTGCATGGAATACAGCACATTCAGGAAAATAATTTCAGTTTGTATAGAGTGGGTTGTTTACCTTTAATGTAGTTCTGTGGAGAACATATATATTTTAGAGCCATAAAGTGTATTTTGAAGTGTCCATTGAAGGGCTGACTGTGTAGAAATCCTCATTTTGAAGATCACATCATAAAGACTGTATGCTTAATGAAGAGCACATGAACAAGGAACTCATCAAGGCTAACAGAAACACAAAAAGAACAGAATATTCTTAATTTTTAATTTTTTTTAATCCTGCAAAAGGACCCAGGAACTAAAAAAATAATAATAATTAAAAAAAAAAAGGAACTAAAAAACCCCCAAAATATTTAAGAAATGAAGGGGGAGTAAATGGGTTTACACACTCACACAGTGTGAGACAGCCTTTGCCTCTCCATGTCTTTCTGGATATTGACTTATCCTGTCTGTAAGTAACTTTCCTCTGTCATTCAAATCTCAATTTCTGAATTTTGTTAGTACTTTCCCACTGTGGAATAGAGAAGACTTCATGTTTTGCTTGGTTTTCTCTCATAGGTGTGTCTGTTTTGTGTTAAGAAACACCACCAGAGTTTATGAAATAGGTGTTTTTATATCTGAAGTAGAAAATTCTTTCTCATTGTGTGTGCAGGGGTCTGTAGTGCTGACATGAACTTAACTCTTTAGAGAGGAATCTAAAGGATAATCTCTGGTACCAAACAGCAAATTTTGATTTCACTTACACTGTGGAAAAATCAAAAAACTTCCTTGAATTCAGTGAAATTTCTGTTTTCTGCCTACCAAGCAATGGAAAGTACAAGAAACCAGGAAACTATCTCTCTTGCTCCTGTTTGCTTCCTATTGTAGAAAGCATCTAGGGGATTGTCATCTTGGATCAATATCAGATGTTTCAGGGAAATGAAACAGTGTCAAAACCCAAGTCTGAATGCACAGTATTTTTATTTTTCACTTTATTTTTCTTTTATTTTTTGTATTCATAATTTGAAAAATTTGCAATAAAACTCTCTAATGTTTATTCTCATTTATTTTAGCATGTTCTTCAACCAGTATTCTTTTGAGTTCATTCTAAGAGAGAGATGGTCCCGTTTCTCTAAATGGGGATATCTGAAATTCTGAGGAAATCTGTCTTTTTTTTTCCACAAAGTGAAGTCATGATTGAATCGTTGAAAACCATCAAAATACTTCGATATGATAATAGTGGGACATAAGCATTATATTTGTAAAATTTCCATTTTGTGGGCTGAATTTGAGCAGCACCTGAAGGGTCACATTGTAATGCAGTTTTGTCAAGGGACTTTCCCTTTCATTGAGACGGGTGTTGCTTGCACACGAAGCTCCTACCAGTTATAGCAGCACAGGTGCAGCGGCGTTACAAATGTGATGTACCTTGGGATGTCACTGTTCCACTCCTGAACGACCTTCCCAAGGGCACGAGGTGTTCCCGGCCTGGGGAACACCACTAGATGGGGATGTTTTCTCACGTTCGCCGCATCCTCCGGCTCTGAGGGGCTGAATTGTCTTACTGTAGGCATACTCATTTTTTGGTTACTGCACATTAAAAAGCGCAAAATGAGTTCAAGTAACTTTCATGTATAAACGAGTCTCAGGCACTGGAATTATTTGGAATTATTATTGGAATTATTATATTAAATCAACTTTTTAAATCAAAGAGAAAACAATGGTTTTTCTTGTCCTATGCACCAGTGAAAGTTACTCCCTAAGCAACTTATATAGATAAAGGCTCTGTTTTTAATGCAGGTTGAGGCATTTATGTACAAACAATAGACCTATTGATGAGGTCTAGTGTCTGGCTGTTTAAACTTGGTGAAATTAACAGACAGTGTTGTATGAGCAGGCAAAAAAGATTGGAAGAATACCTAAGCCCTCCGTATTTTTGTGTAACAAAATGAATTATTACTTACAGCTTCTAGTGTCTTTCTACCCTCATCAGTATTCAATACAACGGCAAGCACAGGGATTGATTTAGAAACAGCTGAATAGCTAAAACAAATAAGGAGATCTTACATAAATCATTCTATGATTCCATGATCTAGAAAGACCTATTCAAGTGAAGCTGGAGAAAAAACTATCACTGATGAGTTGCAAAAACTTGTTAAAATAGATTTTAAGATGCATTTTCAGTAAAAACAACATTATTTAAAACCACAAATATTTTTCAAGTTTAATTTTTCCTACATATTGTATAATTGTTAATAATTGTTGCATGAAAAAAAGATGTAATTTTTTTTTTTTTCAAAAATTTCATTGCTGACATTCAAAACTAAGTTATGATTCCTACAGTCATAGAATCATCATAGAATCACCATGGAATCATCATAGAATCATCATAGAATGGTTTGGATTGGAAGAGAACTTAAGGATGATCCAGTTCCAACTTCCCTGCCACGGTCAGGGACAGCTTCCACTAGATCAGGTTGCTCCAAGACCCAGCCAACCTGTCCTTGAACACTTCCAGGAATGGGGCATCCACAGCTTCCCTGGGCAACCTCTGCCAGGGCCTCATCAACCTCAAAAAAGCAGAATTTCTTCCTAATCTCTGCTCTAGATCTGCCCTCTGTCAGTGTGAAACCATTTCCCCTTCTCCTGTCACTACATGTGAATATCTTTGTATTTAATTTCTAAATAATTTTGCTTAAACATGCAGGTTTTCACACATATGTGCCTTTTCTTTTAATTCCTGTATCTGTTGGGGAATAATTGCTGTGCCAAGGGTTTTGTTCCCTTTTCTGGCTTTGCTGTGACTGCTGCTGCCCATGCAGCACTTGGGTAATAAATAGTGATGACAGTTTCAAACAGTCTGAAGAGGTCAGGGACACAGCCTGTTTTCTCATACCTGTAGGACAAGTGCGCCAGGGGATGTTTAGATTCAATATTGGGGGGAAAAGTCTTTACTGAAAAGGTTGTGAAGCACTGGAATAGGGTGCCCAGGGAAGTGGTGGGATCACCATCCCTGGAGATGTGACATTTAGGGACAAGGCTTAGCGGTGACTATGGGCGTGCCAGGGTAAGAGTTGGACTCAATTATCTTAAAGGTCTTTTCCAACCTAAATGATTCTCTGATTCTTTGATCCTGGCTACAATAAAATTCCCTTGGTTTTCTGTACAGTCGTCCTGGCCACACATTCCCACTTTCATTGTCTGCAAATGCATCACAAGGGGCATGTGAGCAGACCAGGAACACACTGAAATTATTCTTAAATCCCAGCACAACCCATATAAGAATGGAACTGTTTTCTTATGGCTTTGTTTTGTTATGGCTTTTTTCCTGTCCACATATGAGTGACCGAAAACTGAACTAATGTTGTGGAATAAGGATTCTCATATGAGGTTAATGAAAGCTTTACTCCCCAAAAGCTGGTTTAGCCATTCATATTACAGAACTTATCAAACTGTAAGCAGATCCTAAAGAGTTGAAATTTCTATTTAGTAAACAGAAAGAGAAATAGACAATTGTAGATAATGAATGTTCTGAATAACTATGTTTGTACCTTTGTGTTAATAGGCAAAAAACAGAGAATATGGTATTACCTCTGTTCTGGGTAGTTCTTTACTAATTCTTCTAAACCTCTTAACATAAATGTACATCCCAGATGTCTCTGTCAGGGACTTTTTATGCCAATAACGAGAATTAAGGGTGTGTCTATAAACCCAGTTGGAGAAACCATCTGCAAAATATTGATGGCTCAGAAGCAAATTGGAAGCTCAGACAGTGGATCTGTTTAAATACACAGAAAAAGGCTTTATTCAACTGCAGAGGTAAAAAAAGTAATATTTTTCAATGTAGTTATGTGATTTAGAAGCCTGCTTTTACAGACATTCATAACCCACAAAACTCTAATTACTGGAGAGCTTTGGTTAACTTTATTTTTTGAAATTCCCTCATTCTCAGAGTGACCTTTTCTTGTATATTGTGCTCTACAAAAATTCTAAAAGGGAAAACTGAAATGGAACAGAAACAGGAACTATGCATTCACTCATTTGTCATTTCTTTGAATTCAGTTAAATACTGAACTACAAAAACTTACTTGTGTGTGGTACTAAATCAAAGATTCCTGCTGAGTCAGAAGGCACACAGTTTGTAAATCAGACTGTAAACATAGATAAGTAAATCTGTGCAATATATAAAAAATCTGGAGTTAGCACATTTGAAACAGAAGCTTTAAAAGTAAACCTTTATAAATCAACTCTTTAAATCAAAGAGAAAACAATGATTTTTCTTGTCCTATGCACCAGTGAAAGTTACTCCCTAAGCAACTTATATAGATAAAGGCTCTGTTTTTAATGCAGGTTGATGTATTTATGTACAGAGAAACTACAAACCAATGTTAAGCAAGAAACATAAAAACTCTAAGTACCAATTCAGAAACATTTTGACACCAAATAGCTTAACAGTTGGATAATTCAAAAGCATGTTTGGGTAGATACAAGGTAGGGCATGACCACACAGTAAAGGACAGTCAGCAAGGGGCCTTCATCTGCTATAAATTATGGAAAATTTAATTAGAGAAAAGTCATTAAGCCTAAAGTGAGCATTTCCTACCAGTTCAAACAAAGAAGCTTTTAAAATGTTTTAACTTTCAGTATCAAGACCTACACATTCATGTCTGATTGGGGAATTTTTTAGAAATATTTATACTTAAGCACACACTTGTATGATGAATTAAGCTCTGGCTTTGCAGGGTCTGGTATGGCTTTTATTTCTTTACAGTTGAGGCAGGTTTTCAGGGACTGTGCTGGCAAATGAGGTGTTAGAGTTCAGATGGACTATAAAAGAACATTTTACACATGACCATAACATTACTTTGAAAATTATTTTGTTCTCCAAATTTAATAATCTTTCTGGAACTCTCAGTTCCTCAAGGTTAGAGATTTCTCCTTCCAGGTTTCCATACATTATTAGAGTTAATATCTAATTAGAACACTTATGTAGTGAATAAGGTGGAGTAATGATAAAATGATATAGTTACTAATAGGTAACAGAGGAAGATATTACTTTAGAAGGTTCTTTTTCTTTCTATTTTACGGTGAGAAGCTGGACAAAAGTGTGTCTTTTTAATTTGAATTTCACTTCCAGGATTGATTCTGTCATTCGAAGATTTGTAATGTCTACAAGTATATACATATCTATGTGCATACATGTGTGTATATATATATTTATATACAGCTGGCTACACCAGGCCATACATTAACAGAGCAATCTGTTGAAGCAACACAAACTTTTCAATTCTATTTATGTTATACATCCAACTTTATCTTCAGTGTGAAATACAGCCTTTCTGCAATTGCCAGATGTAACTCCTTTCTTTCTTTCAAGGCTAGTAATGAACCAGGTCTAAGCTTCCTTTAAGACTGCATTTTCATCAAGGACCACGCCAAGGCTGTTCCTGTCAGAGCCCAGGCACATAATGGAGCCAGGAGGAGCCATAGGAGACCAGAGGACAGAGCACATTCATTTCAGTGTATCTGGCTGCTGCATGAACTTTCAGAGAAGATTAATTGATTCTGGAATCTGACTGTCTTTTGGAAAAAAAACCCCAAACCTGTAATCCCTTCCTCTTTGATAACAATTTTCCTACCACCAGTTCTATGTGCACAATATAAATCACATATCCACTATACTTCTTTAAAATTTTTTTTTAATCCCATTCCAACAGAGGATTCTACATCCTAGTAAGGAAGAAGAGCAAGTGTCCAAGAAACCCTTTAGAGGCTTTGCTATTGCCGTGTTTTATATGGAAGTTTCTGGGTAGAGGATAGCCATCCATATACTAGAAATTCTTTACTCTGTGTACCCAATGCATATGGGCACATACACAAAGTTTTATGTAGTCAGGATTTAATGGTGTGCATTTGAACTTTATGTAGAATTTGATGTGTGGATTACATTTGAAGGACAATCAGACAGAATTTAATGTGTGTATTCAATTATTGAGTGGTTCCATACTGTAGACATTTACTTAATTATCCTTAAACTGAAGCATGTGAAATGGAGGTTTTGGAATAAAGGTAAACTTTAAACATGAAACGTGAAACTACACTTTAAAATTGTAAAAACAGAAATAGAATTTTTTTTCCTGAGGAATTGTTATTTTCAGTCTCTGCTAAAGAGCTGTATATCCTATATAGAAGTCATCCCTGCACAAGACTACTGAATTGAAGAAGAGTTCCCTCATGGCATATCCAGCTCACTGCTCCTCTTTGGAAATCAGGTCACAAAATATTGGCTGATTGTTTCAAATTGCTGATTCTTTCACCAAATCAGAAGATGTTGATCTATCCAACAGATACCAAGATCGTGTCAATTCACTTGTGGATAAAGGAAAAGACAATTCTGAATAATGACAAAGCATTTCAAAGACAGTGCTTTGGCACAAAGATATGTCAGAAAATCAGTGAAATCAAATGAATACATTTTTCCAATTATGATTTCATTGGAATACTAGGAATTCTGTATGACACCCAACATTAGTGCCAATTTTGGTGAACATATATGTGCTTATGTGACGTCAGTGCCTTCACCACTCCCTTCCCTTCCCTTCCCAGCTACTCCAACACTGGCACTGGGTCAGCTGGGGACACTCCAGGAGCTCGGGAGACCAGGAGAGCAGCTGGGAGCTGTCGCTCCTGCAGGGAAGGACGTCTGTCGTCCAACAGCAGCAAAGGAATGAGAGAAGGGCCCCCAGAGTCATAACATCCAAAGGTTTATTCTCCCTGGAGGAACATCATCCGAGCACAGGGACCAGAAGCTTACACTGGGTTTTTACTGGGGGGAGGATCTATGGGAGGGAACAAACTAACAGCCAATAGGGAAAACATGGGGGGAACTAAGGGAGTAACAAGCAACTTTGGGAATGAATAAGAGAACTTTGAGGGAGGATTCACTGATCCCTACCCAATCACTTGATGGATCTTGGGGAAGCTTCTGGAACTAGGAGAAGGCGATCTTGGAAATTGACAGGGCTTAGGGGAGGCACTTAGAGGATTGACACAGAACTCTCAGGAAAGAAGGGAGGAGTTGAGGGAGAGTGACAGTTGGGAGGAGGGTACAAACATGAGGTGAAACCATTACAATGGGGGCCAATAAAACAAACCAAACCACTGCAAAACAAACCACAACACTTACGGTTTGTTCCTTCACTTGTAGGTGACCTGCCCTCACTGGCTAAACTGAACTAGCTCACCCATGAGCATGCAATCAATCACAACAATTAAATATTAAATGCTTTCCCCACAGTACCTGGGGATTTTGCTATTCCTATAATTCATCTCTTTTTCCTTACAATTACTTTATATAAGTAATTTTGTGGGGTTTCTTTTCTTTGGACCATGGGCTGTGTTTACTCATGTCCTTAAAAATATGCATAGCACACTATATTTTAGGTCTGACAGAGGATTTTGGACTCCTTTCTCACACAAATAATAGCGATTACCTAATTGATTGTTAGATTACTAATTAGCTTTTGATCTCCACATCTACTTGTGCAATTTCTCCTATGTAATATGTTACATAGTTTTTATCATAGCTGTAGAAGAATTGTCTCTTTTTGTATTTGTCCTGAATTAGTACAAAACCAGATACATTTTCATCTTTCAGTAAAGACACACTGACAACCCCAGACAAATAAAAAGCAAAAAAAATCCTTTAAATCAGGACCTGTGTCTATGTCATTAAATGATTTATGACAAAGTGAATTCATTTCTGGAAACTGTGAACCCATTTAAATGTCCCAAGCTTCCACTGTCTCACTGGAAGTGTCCTGTTAATGCTCCTGCTCCTCTGAAGTCCTTTGTAGCAGTCTCCAGCAGGAGTCTGAATGACTCTCACCTACATCAAGCCCTTGTCTCCAACTGTACTGGCTGGGCTGTTTAATGTCCCAAAAAATGGTGGATGAGAATTGGAAAGATGAAACCAAGACAAAGCAACAGCATGATATAGATAATAGCATGATATAGATATAACACAAAGACAAAGATATAACACCAAGACAAAGCAACAGCATGATATAGATAATAGCATGATATAGATAATAGCATGATATAGATATAACACAAAAAGATACTTAATATGATAATTTTTTTCCCTTTGTCTTCAGCATGATATAGAAACTTCACATCAGGGTGGTGAATAAAGGGCCAATCCACATTTTGGAGGAGTGTACATGATGTGTCTGCAGCATCTTTCTTATTGAGAAACCTTTTAGTGTTTTCTTCATCATTAACAGGATCCAAATTGTTCTCTGTAGATGTGGTCCAAACCATGCTTTTGAACATATGAGAAAAATCACCTTTAAAAAAACTTGGTATTTAAACCATGTGCTTCTTGTGGAGCTGAACTACAAAGGACTTTTTTTGGCCATAAGTTGGTTTTGGATCTTAGAAAAAACTTAATGCCAAAATTGATTGGTGCATATAAAAATTTGTGTGTTAATATGTGATCGCATGATAAGAAGTAACCTATGAAGAACCTATACCAAAGTGTTTCTGCTGAAAAGAAAGGTTCTGCTGAAATGGTTAATTTCCCTTTTTCTCAAGATGATTGGGAATTTGAAAGAAAGGGTTCTTCTCATACAAATTTGAGGATCACAGTCTGGCCTGAGATTTAGAGGATCAAGCCTAGAAAGAAGCTCCTCCCTCTCATCAGCCTTCACCCAAAAAACAGCTGCAAATTTCTAAATTCAACATGAAAGCAAAGAAAAGGCGTGGAAAGAAGAAGGGAAAAAAAAGAACTGCATAAATCCAGTGAGAATTGCAATATACCAGAGATCTCATGTAAACATTGCTGACATTGAATTTCTACTTGTGTTATTTTATAGGCTTAGCAGATATGCCAGGCAGCCAGATTTCTGAGTGCTTTTCTGAGCTGAACATTCAAACATTTTGAGGTCCTGCCTTCATCACCTAATATTCAAAGTCTGTTGGATGCTATTGAGACCAGACAAATGTATAATGTACCACTGGAAAAAAAAAAAGCAGCTGAATTTGACCCGGGTTTTTCTGCTTAGTTAATTATCTTTGTAGGGACCAATCTGTTTCAATGAAAATCAGGGGGAGATACCACTGTATATACAGGTTAGACCCTGCTAATAATTGTTAGCAGCTGAATAAGAATACAGGGTACACCGTTCCTATCAATTTTGGAAGCTGAGATAAGATAGAATATAAAGTATTATAATGGAACAAGACACAAAAAGATACTTAATATGATAATTTTTTTCCCTTTGTCTTCAGCACAAAGAGAAGCTGCCAAGAATTAGTAGTGGAGATCATAAGACATTCAGGTTTCTAAAAGTATATAGTTTTGAAAGTATGCTTGTAAGAGCCAAAGGGAAAGCAACCAGACAAGCTCCCCACAGGAGACTGGCATAGGGATGGTGGCAAACACAGATGGAATGTAATTTTATTTAGTTGTCAGTCGTCCTGAAAATCTTGTCTTCCAAAATGAAGTTTTTCCCGTCAAAATGTCAACAGACCAAGGTGCTTGCCATGAATGCACCTACACTGTCAATTGCATCTGACATTTATATGGTGCCAGGCATCACAATGTTGAGATGTGACAGCTTAAGCAGGCATAAAATGTGGACTTTTTAATGAATTTGATTTTCATAATTGCTTATCCAGATGTGTGCAGTGGGGGAGAATGGAAGACGATCACAGCCTCTTCACTGTAGGTTGGCTTACATGTGAGATAGAATGATGGTGGTGGTGCTCATTTTGTGCTGCACTTTTATAAAAGCCATCTTTTTTTGGTAGATCTTCTGCCAAAATTCGATAGATATGATTCCTATGGGCCAAGTTCTGTTACTAAGCAGGGGAAGTTTAGACATCAGAGCTACAGAAGAAGCTGTGCAAAAGTGTGAATTGAGTAGGAAGCCAGGGTGGAACCGTGGAGACAGTGACTTGCTTATCATCTCAGAAACTAAAGTGGATGTCTTTTGAGTCTGAATATGATCTTACAATTTTTTGTGTGTTTTGTTACCTTGGAATCAAGAAACACAGGATAAATCCATTTCAATTTACTAATGATGCTAAAAGACATTAAACTCAACTGAATGGGATATAGCATGAAAAGTATGGGAGGACAAAATGCATCAGAGTGATGCATATACTATGTAATATATATTTCTTTTTAATAAGGATGAAGAAATCTCAGAAGATATGGATAAGTATCACTAAAAAGTTTGGATTGTTATCCTGATCTTATCTGAATCTTAAGACTGAGCTGGAAATCTTACAAGAATGGGCTTTCTCACAGTATTTCAGAAAGTTCCAGACATCGTAAATACTCGTGGTATGTCAACAATTCTTGTTTCAGCCCTAGCTTTAGTCTGGTGGTATAAAGAGGCACAATGTGAAAATTAAGGGGAGGGTGGAAAAGAAAAGTTAACCTTTTAAATGTTAAAAATTCTAATATATAATGCTAAGGAAAGCAGTAGCTGAAGAGTCCATTCCAAGGATGAGCATAGTTAATGAAAGAGGAGTTATTCAATAAAAACCTGAAATCCAACCAAACTAAAACAAGAAAAAAAGGCTAGTTTTAAAAAAATGTAAAATTTAAGAGGAAGATGAGTGAAAGGAAAAGAACTTCCTGATAACATTTTCTGTTTAGTAGAAGAGTTGTGTCCCAAAGGAAATAGCAAAGGTTCTATAGATAGGACTTTCAGGGCATAAACCCAAATCCTTTGAAGATAACAAGGATCCCATGATATGTAAATACAATACATAATGGTTTCTGAGCACAATCAGTGTGGTTTAGTACAAGAGAAACTGGACAGATGGCTTCCTTTAGAACAGACATAATTATATTGCATATTTCTTCCACAACTTTTAGCAATAAAAGCTATGGTTTTAATGGTTTCCATTCTCACCCGTGCCTGGACTCACTGACAGCTCTTTTGAGCTGAGGGTTACTGTATTGAGTTCTGGTGGAATATAGTTACCTAATTCATAGGTTCTAGTAAGAAACCGATTAACATTTGAGCACAAGAAAGGTGGAAAAAGCATTTTCCCAAACTTTTAACACAGAATTGAACAGGATTCAGGAGCAAAGATTTTGAGCTGCTCAGTTTAAGACCTCTGAAATACTGTGGCTTTGACCTCTGCTCTGATCTGTGATTTGTGATCCTCTAATCCCACGGAGATGAAGAGCCCAGCAGGATTTACACTGCCATCCAGAAGATCTCAGACCAAGACAAGTCTGGGTTTGCCAACACAAACAGATGCAATGGTTATCATTAGAATGGTGCAGATGTTTGTAAATATTGCTGCAAACACATGCTTTTCTTGACCCTTTGAAAAGCTAATTTCTGATCAGTTAAGTGTGTGAAAGACACCACACAATTTCAGTAGTTTATTTCCTTCAGCCTTTTGAAGATCCTGTTGGTAGGCAATAACTCAATAGCACATGTGTTTGTGTTATCCAAGGATATTCATCCAGCTAAAGGCATAGCTGACTGGCAGCCGATTTACTGTTCTTGTTTCTCCATCACGCAACTCAACTCTATCTCATCATAAGTCAAGTGAATTGCTTGTGGTGTGCTCGGCAGATGAGCCAGCATCAGGGATCTTGCAGCTGGTTTGTATTTGACATACAGGTACAGCATGTTTGTGTGTAATTGCCAGCTAGCCAGCCAACAATGGATTGTTGGCGGGGTCCTCAGACAGATGTTTTACAGTTAGCTGTCCACATTGCCTTCCGGGTTGTTCTTATCTGCCATGGATAACTAGGAGGGGCACACATATCCTTGAGATATTATACCTACTGGGAATATGGTCATATGATATGAAAAATAACAACTCAAGGAGTTGTATTGAGAAAGCCTCTGTATCCTACATCATACCCTGCTGGAACTTCAGCACTCAGAAGATATGGTAGGTCATGGCTAATAAACATAAAAATAAGTGTTTTCCTTTAAAGCATTCTTTCCATTCCAAAGAAAGATCTACTTGCACACTAAGTAAAACCTCTTTTTTTTTTTTTTTTTTTAAGGCATCTTCTTGATAAATCTGATAATAATCTAATTCTCAGTAAGGTTACACAGTGAATATAATGGGATAGCCTAGATTAACAGAAGTCTGCATAGATTATCCTGCCAAGGTTTCATTGTCCTATAATTTTACTGTATTTTCTATTCTCAAGGAGAGAACCTAGAGAAAAACAGAAGTAGGTTTTTTTCTTACATATCTTTAAATATCTAAAAGCATTTATTCTCATCTATTCTAGATTAGAAATCTAAGTCCTTTTCTATAATCCACAAAGAGAGAAAAGAACTTTTAAAGTGAGTTTCACCGCATCTATATCAGACATTTCCTGTATATCAGATATATAAAAATATCCAGAGATGGCTACATCTCCATTCACAGATAGAATTCAGGAAGAAGTTGAGCTTAGTGAAAGTAGCAAATATTTCAACACTCTAAGGATGCCCATCAAGTGTCTTTTGACACAGTGCCCAACTCAGCAGGTGAAGAGAATGGATGCCTCAGAGCATTAGTCTATTATGCAATCATCAGGTTGTTCTGCCCCTTGGTCACGGTATTTTTCACTGACTTAAATTAATGGTATTGCTGCAGTATGGAAGTAGAGTCACAGAACAATAAATATAAATCAAAACAATAAATATAAATGTTCAAACCCAAAAATATATAGAGGTTTTTCCCAATATATATTCTCTTTAAAACAACTTCTTCTGATTCTTGATTTTGCAAATAACTTACAGAATAAAAGGAATCATAGCTTTGTTACATGTTCTGCCATAATAAATCCTCATGCTTCTGGTTTTCCTGTCCTTCTCAGTAATTGATTTTCCCTGAAGATGAAATGGGATAAAAGCTATTTTTCCAATTTGTCTTATGCAAGAGTTTTTGGACTATCAAGGTCAGCAGGACAGAAACATACAGTTTCTGTACCGTGAGGTTCCTTTGAGCCCAAATCACTCTATGGTTCGATATTTCCCACAGTGCTACAGATCACTGCCAGTATTTGCAAGCAGGAATTATTTGTTCAGAGCTAAAGTAAACTTCAGATTGATGCTCATTCTCTGACAGAAGGCCATTTTTACCTTGCTTTTTATTAAACCTTTCAAACAGAATTTTTGTCTCTTTCTTCCTTCTATTGTCTGTTTGGAAATCTGGCAGCAATTGGAAAGACTTCCAAATGGAACATGATAGTCATGCAATCAGCCATTAATGCAGTGCTTAGCATATCTCTGATATGACCCTGCATTTGTTGGCCTGTTTTAGATCATGCATCACTTGGCTGTGCAACATTTCAGAGAAGCTCAAAATAGTTTTTACTGAGGATTGTTGCATAAGAGTAATGCAAACTGGTTGAGAAACAAATATTGCATTATGCTTTTGTTTTAAAAATGTAAAAATGGCCTGTGAAATGTATACTTCTACATCTGTAAAATAAGATGCACATATTTATCTTTAAAATGTAAAAATGTGAAATTAAATTGCTTCATATCTTACTAATTGAGGTGTCACCTTTATTCATGTTGTAAATTCATTACTATTATGCATAAGGGAAGGAACTCTCAGAAATTCCTAATTCTGTAGCATCATTAGCCAACATAGTGATGACATAAATATTAAGGCACCTACAGGACTTCCTGAACTGGGACTGGTAATAAAGTAAAGGATTATCTGTTACCCTCTACAAATCAGTTTTGACTTGTACTGAAAATAAATGTCTGTAACTTTGCATTTCTTCTACTGATACTGTACATCTTATTTATACACTACATTACAGAACACTGTAATTCCTATAGAAAATGAAACTTCAGAAAAACAGCAGCAGCCAGTAAAATCCAGAAAGAAAAACCAATTAGTGTAAATTATATGGTTCTATAACTGTACGTACAGCATTTTAGTGGGCAGGCTTCCAGTTTGGAAGGCAAGTCAGAATGCCTTTTGCGAGGATTTGCTTTTATTATTACAAGAATAGAGCCACATCTCAATGCAAATAGTGCCAGCCCACCATTTTGACACAATCGAGGTAAGACACATCTGATTTACTGCTAAATGTTATGGAAAAGGCTAGCAGACCGTTTTTATTTACCTAACAGTCAGTACCTTGTCTTTAATGCCCACTTTTACTTCAGGTTTGTATGCCTATTTTAGTTAATCTGAGTAAATAATTCATAATTTTTAGCGTGGAAGACAAAGCCTGAATTATTGTTTGAAAACCACATTAAATAGCTATTAATGTACTTATTTCTTAGTATTGTCTAAGTAGTCTAAGTAAAAGTGTGATCAAGAAGCAAATGCTGCAATAGACTGATAATATTCACAACATGACTACTGTTACAGTAGTTTAAATGGAATTCCAGTAGGTTAAAGTTTCCTCCAATACCTCTGGTTTTTCATGTTACAATTTCAACAATATACCTTAAGAGACTTTTTTTAAACCATCCTCATGGACCAATTCATCTGCAATTTGCTACACTTGGTAGGTTTAAAAGCCCCCATATGTTAAGCTGTAAGAAAAAAAAATTCTGGACACATCAATAAAAAGGAAATATAATTCAAACCAGCTGCATGTAACATGCCATTACACAAACTGATACCACATTTTACCCCCGTTTTGTGGTATTATCCTACATTAATCTTCAATTCTGACTGTAAATTTTTTATCCCAAGAGCAAATAAAGAGTAAAATTAATTGTATTAGAGAATAAAGGTACTTCTAACTATACAAAACATCATAACAGCTGTACTATTATTTTATCAAATCCTACTACTTGCATTCCAACATACTGTGCTGGTATTGGAAATACGTTTTCCAATAAATGTTATGATTGTGCATTTACCTTTAAATATCATTGTTTGTATTGTGTGATGATGTAGCAGTTATAGTACTAAGAAAAACATTGTAAATAATTTCAATCAAATATTTGGTGTTCAAAAGATTGATGTTAGCCATTGAAATTAGAGAATCTTTTCTAAATTATTAGCTCCTAAAAATTATCTCTCTGCAATCTGACCTATGATTTGTTCCAAGAGTTATGGGTTAATTACTTGACTTAAGGAAAGTACTATTTTAACTTTTTGATTTGTCTTTTCCATGATTACTTTACCACAAAATTGTACACTGTGTCTTTGGGAAAGACCCTGTCATGTTCCCATGCAAATCATCTGCAAAATTACTGTTGGCTTCAGTGCTTCAGAATTATACCAATTTAATCCCTGAACGAAATTTCTGTCTTGAACAAATGAAGTGTGGCTTCTGGACAGAAACTAGTTTTTCATAGATCTTTGACTGCACAAATACTCAAGAACAGTGAATGAAAAAAAGCTCTAAGACTCTGGATTTATTTTTGTTGCTGATCACAAACTTTCCTTATAGAAGTAATTTGAGTTGTTTCTATAGCTAGTTATCACATCAAAGCAGGAGCTGACTATTCAATACAACCACATTTTTATGGTCAGCCTAAGTTTTTATCACCGCATTTCCTTAGATCAGCATCCCCGCATGACGGCAACAATGAGGACTCAAACATGCAATTTGCTCACAAAGGTAGAATTTCTTGTATTTACTCATTTTGCTGGCTCTGGTGAGCCTGACTAGGAGGTAGCATACCTGTCCCTTGAGGACCCACAGGGTTGATGAGGGACTCTCTTTCAAAAAGCTGTACTAATTGGAGACCAAGTTATTCTGCTGCCAGATCAATCTTCCATTTAGGTGTTCTTTCTCAACAGAATCTCCGGCAGCTCCTGTGAACACCACAACAGGCTTTGTTTAACTATGAGACTTCAAATCTTCAGTGCTCTGGGGTGGTGCTCATGTCCCTCAAGCCCTGTGTCTCGTGAGGTATCCTCACAGTGCACCAGGTTTCGTCCTGTATGGTGATCCCACATCAGACACAGGGAGAAAGGTGAGATATTGTGCCAAATCCCTGGATTTTCCCTCCACCCGCATCCCTGGCTGAGAGTGATACCCACCTTTCTCCTGTCTCTAACCCAACTGCAAATCTCCTTTCTGATGAAACACAGAAACACATGGTCTCAGCAGGAACCAAGCTGTAAAAGTCCTTGAGATGCAGCATGGACTTGACGATGATTTGTATATTATCCCACAGAGGTCTATGAGCAAAAGGCTCAATGTTTTTCTGCTCCCCTCGTCTCCACTGATATCAAGGAAATGTTTCTACCTCCACTGCCCCACTAAACATGGACAGGACAAGTCTCCATTCTGCCAAATATTTGGTTATATACCAGAAGAAAAACTACTTGTACCTGAAATACTATTTATAACAGGCTGACTGTTGATTTTTCCTATAACACTAAAAAACAAAATTAAATAAATATTTACTTTTTAAAAACAAACCTTCAATCCATTTAAATAAAAGCATAGTTCTTTTTCCTCTAAAAGTTGTATTTAATGTTTGGGATGGAAAGGCTTTACGCACATCTGTATATAACAAACACTTAAGGAAAAGAGGCCAGCAACTTTAAATCATAGTATAGACAAACCTTGCACTCAAGTTAATCACACACTGGCACAGAGACACGTCCTTTTGTTCTCTGCACTCACATTCCAATATGGATCCTGTATGGATTTTGCTCACAAGAAATATTAAAGCTGTAAACTTTTTTTCCCCTCCACATTCCTACAGCCCCATAAATAGGGTGGCAAGTAAAAGAAGTGTATGTCAGAAATACTCCAGCTGTTCCCCATGCTCAGTGTTCATTCCTTTTCCAGCATACTCTTCACCCAATTCTCTTTATTCAAGACATGCAATAAAAATAACAGCTAAAGTGAAGAAAATTTCTCACAGAGACTTTCATGCCTTCAGCTCACACTCTTCTTACTGCTACAGCCTCCCACAGCCCTTTTCTAATTCCTCTGTGAAATGCACACTGTAGTGGTGTCCGAAGATTTACCCTCTAACACTGCCCAGCTGCCAGTCCGTCTTCTGGCCCTCGCAACCCACTGAGGTCTTAAGTGTTCAGCTGCTCTTGCCAATGCTGTTCACATCTTTTTAACTCAGTTAGATCTATGAGCCTTCCAGCCTTGGTTTCCCACACCCCTGATAAGTGTGTTTTCTACCAGTCAGCCCCTGTTTTTCTGCCTGTCTCCTCCTCTTCCTCAGCATTTATTCAAAATGAAAGATGTTCAGATGGAGGAGTGCCAGCTGACAAATATTTATTTAAAATTCGTGCAGAGAGAGGTTTAACCTAAACTTCTGCTTCCTGAGGTGTCTGTCTTCCATTTCTACACACTTTTGAAACAGTTCCTGTGAAGCACATGAGTACTCTAGTCTTGAATGTCCCAGCTAACAGTTGTCTTTTTCACCCTTGGTAAGGACAAGACTCACAAGCCCAGGTCACACATTTGTACATACAGTAGCTTGTGTAGTTATTGACCAACATGAGGGGGGGAAACAACTAGACAAACACAGCAAATACAAAAAAAGGGCTGGATCTTTCAGTGCCAGATTTCTGGACTGGTCTCTTGTAATCTGGCAGCTTGTAGACACCCAGGCAGCTGGTGCAGTCTGCTGGGCTCTGCTGAACAAACTCTCTGCCTGGTCCAGATGCTGCACCTCTCTGCTTCTTCAGGAATCTGCTCTCAGGAAACACATATATGTGGATTCATCCTGTGGATTCCTCTCATGAGCCAAGGTTATACAGATTGGCTACCTTGAAGGAAGCCCAAAAGGCCTGGCCTGGAATGAGAGCTGATCAAGATCCAAGGATGTGACTCAAGCTGTCAGAAGAAGCAGAGGATCCTCCTCAGGCCTGTGTACAGTAGAAATGGTGGAGGGAGAGATTTTGCAACTAAAAGCTATTCTTAGATCACTCAGTCAGCGGCACAACTATGAGTTTTTAAGTGACAACATGTTGTCCCAGCAACCATGAAAGCTGCTGCCGTTGTCCAAGACAAACACTTTTCTTCCCTGGCTACTCTAGGCTGTGGGCAAAGGACAGAATCCAGAGTCCAGCTTTGGAAGATCTGCATTCACAGTGGTACTTCAGAATCCACTGGCAGCATTAAACAGAGTTTCAGTTTAGGGATACAACAGGGACAGAGATGGTGGCTGTCCAAGACCTCAGTTAATTCTTCCACTACAAATCCTGTCCATCGCTGGCCATCACAGAAGTCCATTGAACTGAGACCTCCAGCACAGACTTTACAGTATCATGAAATAGTTTATGTTGACTCTAATTTAAGATTTATGTCTGTCTGTCTGAGTAGTTCACACAACTGACATGAATAAACAAACTGAAACAATAAACACACCACTCCCTAAAATGTATGTCCAAAAGAAAAGCAAGTATAGGGAGTTTTTCTAAACCTTTTCCTCAGACACACGCTTGCCTAGAGGTACTCCTGTTGCTTGGCATCTATTCTGTCTTTGAACTAGCCCCTTGAATGAGCTGGACTTGAAATATTCCAGAGAAGTCCTTGCAGGCCTCTTCCTAGGGATGTGAGAGACAAGGGATGAAAAAGAGTAGACAAATCCCAAATATTCTGAACCCAGTTTGCTTGAAGTATAAGTGCTAATGTCATCATGCTCCTCTCAAGGCCTCATGATTAAGTCATTCCCATAGCCTTTATCCTCCGGAAAGTCAAGGAGAAATCAACAAAAGTCTGTAATTCTCCAGCAGGCCAACCCAATCAACACTTTACCTACAAATGAACCAGTTTGGAATAAAATATAATTAATGTTGATCCAGAACACTGAGATGACCAGAGGGACTGTTCTGGATCTAAAGAGAGAGTGGAGGGAGAGGACGACCAAGGGGACACAACCCCAAGGGTACCTGTCTGGCAAAGTAATGGACTTTCAGGGACACTGTTTCCTTAGCCCCTCAGGTATCCTGTGCATTATGTTATACAACAATCTGAAAAGCAGTTATGTTGCAACAGAGATGAAGATACAGAGTATTTTTGTGTTGTGTGTCACTGCTCTTTACTCCTAAGCCTTCACACCAATTATTATCAGTGTTATTAGTGCAGTCCTTAATACTTCATTCTATAAAAGAGAGGAAGAAATAAAACCACTATGGGACAATAGTACAGATAACTCTATAGAGTAATCACAGCAAATGTGGAAGACTGAGCAGGCAGTTTAATGCTGTATTGGGTTGTGTTCTGCTGCATGCTCCTTGGGTAAGGGGACTTGTGTGTGGTCCTTCTACATTTTGGTGACATGTCAAGGGGTTGAATCTTGATTTTTTGATCTTGATTTTTCTGCCTAACTTTTCCATTTGCCTTAAACAGTGTTTCCCCCAAATGCTCAGTGTGCCAGGGTAAGTTAGGCAGGCAGTGATCATGGCCTCCCAATGCTGCATGCAGGTACTAAACTAGAACAGACCTCTGTATTCTGCCAGGTCAATGTTCTCCAGCCCTGAGGCCAGCTGGCACTGTCCTGCCACAGCCATACTCTTAAACGTGCTTTGAAATGCACCACAACACATGCTGTCCAAAGAGAGTGGCTGCATCCAAAATGCTTATGCAGGATTCTTTATGGGCCAGGTTTAACTCCCACACAATGTCCAGGAATTGTTCTGGAAAGCTTTTAGTTGATTTGCAACAAAATGGTTCTGAAAATTTAACCGTATGGGTGAACCAGGTACCATGCCCCTAATTTGGTAAAGGCAACATAAACTGGTGCTGGGATCACAGTGGTGTGTCAGTGCTCACTTATTCTCCCAGCTCTCCCAAGTAGCAGGGAAACATTTTTCAACCATTTTTTAAATTAGGGCCTGAGGCCAAGAAGCCAGGACTGATATACACAAATATAATGGTTGAAGGAAGAGCCCTTGTTTTGCTTCTTGTTATGCTATTTATTCTCTCAAGGACCCTACATCCCTTTCATTTTGAGCAGAAACAATTTAAAAGTTTTTCTCATGCCTGTAATTTCTGCAGTGTTACTGAGAGGTCAGCCTTCATTCCCACCAACATATTCATGACTTCTCACATCTCATAATGTGTGCAATATCTCAGTTAAAATCTCCTTATAATCCTTCAAATTCCTCCACGAGTTTGTCCTCCACTGACAAGCAATATCAGTGTTAAATAGGGAGATATTTCCCCTATTTAATTCCCCTATTCCCCTATGAGATATTTCTTGTCCCTGATACATATTATCCTTCATTGTGAGAGTGGTAATTTGCTATCATGGACATCTTTTCAAGGATCAGTGAACTCTTTTTTCTACATAGTGCTTAGATTAAGACAGGGTATATGTCTGTAACAATAATATTTCCAAACAATAATGGAATCATATTAATTTGATTTCATTGTTATATTGGTCATTCACTCAAAAAAGCATAGCTTACTGTGTTTACAAATCAAACTTCTCTTTAAAATACCTGTTGTTGCTGTTGTTATATTTTACTTTGTTTACAGTTATTAAACTGTTCTTAACTCAAGCCCCAAATTTTATTTTTAATTCTCCATCCCACTGGGGTGGGGTGGAAGTGAGCAAGCTGTTGTGTGGTGCTTAGTTGCCGTTGGGGCTTAAAACAAAATATTCCTGCATGAAATGCACAAAAAGGAAAAGGAGAAATAAAAACACACAAAAGGTTAGAAATTATTAGAAAGCATAGCAGGAAAATTCTCTTTCCACATTCCCATTGTTCATTACTCATACTAATTCATCTTTTTCTAATACACTCAAAGTTACAATAAGAAAGACCAGATATATATTCCTTTCTCTGCAGCCCATTTGTATTTTTCATGTATATCCAAGAATAATTTCTGATTGTACAATTGAAAGTACACATTTTTCTCTCTTAGAGAGAAAACTCTCTTATTGGGAGTTTAACATAGTGTCAAATAGAAAAATCAACTCTAACTTATGTTCTCTTCACCTCACTCCACCCTCTCAAAGGAAAAAAAGCATCAGGATAAAGCAAGTTTAATTTTACATCTCAGCTGGTTTGTTATTGCCTATTTTAAATTTGGGGAAAAAAAATGCTGAATTCACAGGCTTTGATAAAACAGTCATTTATTTCCCTGTCAGATATAATGAAAGTCAAATGAAACAGTCAGTTACAAACATACACAAAAGTATACTCTAAAGCTCAACTCAAACACTCACATCAGAGACAGTCTGAAGAGCGGCAAAGTCACGTAAAGCTATTGAAAAAGTACTTTAATTTACAGCAGATTTTTGTTTTCACCAACAGCTGAGGACATATCAGTGATTAACTTGCAGACTGGATGCTCTTGGGTCTGAAGAACTTCAAACTTGTTGAAGTATCTGGAACACATGTCAGATACTACCTGCCCTCTCATTCCCTGAAGGATCTGGCCAACTACTCATCATGGTTGCATCAAAAACATTGAAACTTCCTGAATGAGCCCAAGAGCTCTCTCTTGACATGGTAGTCAAGGCAAGAGAGTACAAGTGCAGAATAGCAAATGTCCTGCCTGAACTTTGCTTTGATAAAGAGAAAAAGGTTGCACACAGAAAAACAGCCAATTTACTATTCCATAATTTTTCTTCACAAGTATTCAATATTCAAACTATTGCCAAACTCAGTGCAGTGGTGAACATTAACAGCACTACATAATAATAATGGGAATACTGGAATTGTTGTAGGACACTGCATATCCATGCAGCCCACATAATCTGATGACACCATTTTAGGATATGTATATGTATGTATATGTATATGTATATGTATATGTATATGTATATGTATATGTATATGTATATGTATATGTATATGTATATGTATACGTATACGTATACGTATACGTATACGTATCCTTATCTACAGCTTTATATTAACATACATGTATGTGTACATATATATGTATGTAT
>WAAE01000087.1:0-35522 GCA_013400495.1 Nicator chloris
ACGCTGGCACAGTGGAAAGTGTTTGTTTATTAATCTTGAATTTTTTTACAGCCTTCCCTGTTGAAAGATCGGTGCAGATTTTTCTAAGTGGAGGCAACACTTAGAAAGGAAAATTCATACTTTGCCACAGTTCCTAAGGCATGACTTGCTGAAAAAAAAAACCACTTACAAGCTACCAAAAAAAAAAAAAAAAAGACTAGCAGAAGAACAATATGGCATGCTCATACTATACACAAAGCTAATTAAAAAAATTATTTTCATTAAAAAACACTATTTCATGAGAGAAGTGTTATTTTATAGGGTCTTACTCATGCCTGAAGGAACAGCTCTTAATCCTACACTTTTAATGGAGAGCTAACAGTGCCAATCAACAAAAATAAATATGTTGCAGCATTTCTAAATCTCACATACATGTGTGTATGTAATATGTTGTGTCATTACACTGTAGGAATTGAAATACAGTATTCCTGCCAGTTTTAGGGAGAACAAAGTGTGTATCAGATTGTGCTACCCCACCTTTCTGTAAGTTCCTTTGCATTTTTTTTTTCTGCAGAAGCCTTCCCCACTCTCCTCTTTTGCATAAACTTATTTCCTTAAATGATATTATTAAATGATAAGATTTCCTCAGTTCTTAAAATGCTCTGTGTGTTCAATATTACCACAAGCAGTACCTGGAGCTGCGTTTCATTTTTAGTAAAACTGTACCTGCTCTCTTTTGACCCATTTTAAAATCTGAGTTGTCCCAGAGGAGTCTAAAATATAACCCCACATTGCAGAGCCATGCAAGTGCTGCCCCGAGGATGTCCAGGGTATCCTCTGTAATTCTCCCCCCACGTGGGCACCTGGATCTGAATAATTCAGGAGGCAAAGCAGGGAATGAGATCCCACAAAGGGATGGCCACGGAGAATTTATCCTTGCAATTTTTTGCTGCCCGGCTCTACCTTCTCACTGGCTTCCTGGCCATATATGCTGTTCTCTGGAGGAGAGTATAAAATTTTAGGAGCATATTGAACCTCTTAGACATCCCCAATTAAGCACCCACTCGAAGAAGGAATGTGCTCCCTCTGCTAGGACTTTCTCCAGATATACTTTGGCTGTAATTGCCCTACATTAAATTTCAAAACATAAGGGTCTCAGAGCTGGCATTCCTGTGAATACCAAAGAAATGCCATTAGAATGAAATTAAAGGATTATTTTCAGTGTGCTGCACAGGGATTAGCTACCCACTTTTCTTTAACAATAACAGTATTTTTCAAGATAAACCCTGCAGCCCAGCACCACAAAATACAGCCTGGGGGCTTACCTTAAATTAAATAAAGCAAGAAAAGTTTAAATTAAAGCTTTCATTTACCTGGCTGTTGCTGCATATATAATACAGGTTGTCACAGGTGGTATCAAACTGAGTTTCTTTAAGTACATTAATTCTGTTCCTTCCAGGTACATAAATCTAATGAGACCTTTTGTGCTACCCTACAGTCAATCTTTCACCTGAATGGAACAATCCTGTTTCCTGCTATTTATTGCTCCTGGGTCAGGCCAAAGGATTCACCCTGTGGTGTAAATCTGGAGGTTGCATATGCCACACTGTCACTTTGCTGTTTATTGTTCTTTATACATTTTATCAAATTAGGCATGAGCAATTCTACCACAATGAGTGCAATTCATGTCATGCATTTAGGGAGAAATTGGCTCTGTGGAAATGCTCTCGTGAGGCTCTGTTGTTGTTTAAACAACATTTAAATCCATGGATTGCCCAGTGATCTTGGAATAGACTCGCCCATGGGGCTCTGCCGTGCCCATGGGTGGGACTACACAAAGGTAGCTTGGAATAATGACATTTACTGTAGGTAATCCATCCTTTTTCAGGCAGGCTGAAGTGGAACACAGAGTCTTATTCAGGCCACAGATAAATTTCTCTTGCCATGAGCAGCGTGGTGATTTCATTGAAGAAGTATTTTGAAAGTTAACTGCAGCGAAAGCACAGCAGAGGCTTTCCAACATCAGCTTGGCTGATAGAGAAGTTTTAAAGAAATGCCAGAAATAATTAGTTGTCCTTAGGATTTAATCATGTGCAAAATATTGATTTAAGTGCTACCAGTTGTTGCTTGAAAACCATTTGAGAGTGAAATTATCACTTAATACATCTTTTGTGCTGGCTCTTTTGGGAAATACCATTTTTCTTTGCATGTAACAGCCTGAATTTTCATCAAAGAGCCTCTGTACTCTCTGGGTTCAGAACGTCTGACACACTGGAGGACTTTTCAGAGTCCAGGGTGAACTTGAGTTTCTTTGCTGGTGTTTTTTTTTTCTTCTTCCCTTGATGTAAAGTCTCCTAAGGAGTAGATTCTTTGTGCTACACAAGCCAGCAAATTGGAATGGGGAGGCCTTGAGGTACCTTGTACCATAGAGATGTGTGACAGCTGCTGTGCCCAGGCACTGGGGAGGGAGAATTCATCCATGTGGAGCTCTGTGTTCCAACAGATCCATCCTGCTCCCAGGATCCAGGCTGGCAGGCTTTAAGCTGTAGGAGGCACCTCTGCATCGTGGTATGGTACTGGTGGATCTAATTGGAGCATTTAAGCAGCTCCACAGAATCATTGAATCGTGGGGTTCTTGGGGTTGGAAGGCAGCTCTGGAGATCACCCCCGTTGCCAAGGCAGGGTCACCTGGAGCAGGTGACCCAGGAATGCATCCGGGAGGGTTTGGAATGTCTCCAGAGAGGGAGGCTCCTTGTTCTCCCTGGGCAGCTGTTCCAGTGCTCTGCTACCCACAACGTAAAGAAATTCTTCCCCCTGTTGAGGTGGAACTTCTTGTGGTTCAGTTTACGGCCATTGCTCCTCATCCTGTCACTGAAAATTCTGGCCCCATCCTCTTGTCCCCCACCTGGTGAGCGTCCAGCATGTGGAGGGACAGGGCTGATGTGCATCCACCACCCTGACATCACTTGTTTTCCCAAGGCACGGCTTTTTCCAGCCCTGGGGCACAACCCTGCGGCGGGGGCGCGGTGCCGCGTCCCTCCCACATCTGGTGGTTCACCACTGGCATCCAGCCTGGCATTCCCGGGAAACCTCAGCTCAGACTAAACAACAAGCCTGGCCCAAACCTCCCAGCACACCATGGGATTGTACCTGCAGTGATGCCATGATGATTTTTTTACCTTTTTATATACCTTTTATATATTCTCAATACCCTTAACGTACATGCTTGTAATTCTTTAAACCTGGTATCTTAACATAATCCTAATATTCTGCTAAGACAAACAACCAAACATCCTAAAGAGCTCACAATTAAAAACCAAAACACCTTACACTGTCTTAAAAAAACCAAACCACCTCTAAACATATCCTATAAACTAAAATTAAGCCTATCTAAAAAAACCACATTTTAAAATAGAAAAATGTCGCACTATTTATTTAAGCCTTTCATTAAAACATCTTTGTTAAATATGCTAATTTACAAAATCTATAAAATTGTATATGCAATCCACGATATAAATACATTTCAACATATTTCACCTTACCAAATGATTACACCATAAAAATCCATGTTAAATACCAAAATAAAAGCCCTTTATCCCTTAACCGTGTCTAACTCTTAATACTAAAACCAAAGAAAAGGCATCACCAGCAGAGTCAGCCCTTACTGCAGCCCAGGGCAGAGCTGGGAGCTTCATCCCAAAAGGATGATTTTCCTTATTGGAGCTGCCTCTGTAAAGTATTAGTAATTTTGGGTAAGAAGACATTGATTATCTCAGACTGATAATCCTTTTTCCCAGTGACTGGGTGGTTGGTGGAGTGGCTGCCTACCAAGCTGGAAAAATGGCAAAGCCAGGATGTGTGACTGCTTCAAGAAGCTCCTCTTTGCTCTGAAAATCCACCAGCTTAACACGAGCATTTACGTGTGTGTGTGGGCATGGTTTGGCACTGTTTTGAGGCAAACATGTTACCAAGGAGAAAAACAAACTCAGCTCACTAATACTACAACTATTCTATTTTTTTGGAAGCTTTTTGGGGCAGTGCTGGGCTGGCAGGTGCTAAATAAGAAGCTTTCCAGTCTGGGATAATGGGCTCATTCATAATTATCATGGCTACATTTGGGATTGACCACTGAATTCCCAGCAACCAAAGGCTTTCAGATGGGCAGTGAAATATAAAAACAATCTTCAAATAATGACATAGGGCTCCACAAGAGTTGTGATCACTGTCATTATTCAGGACTATTGCCATCACTGCTTTTTTATTTCCTGGACAGGGTTTACTATGTCCAGAGCACTTAGAGCTGGTGATGAGTTTTCTGCTCTGCCCTGTCATTAGTGGGTGTTTCATTTTGATCAGGGCAGCATCAGTGGGGGTGTTCAGTATTTAAAGTTTAGGAATAGTTTTTTAAGACAGAACAGAAGATGAGGAAAAGTGGCTAATCACGGGCTTCAGCATTTTGCACCCTCACATCCCCTTAGTGCTAATCATGAAAATCAGCAGACATTCCACAGACACGAGGGATTATGGTTTCCATACAAGATGTCACTTTTGTTTATGCCTGGCATGCTCTTTTTTCCTCACTTTCTATATGATCCCTGCCCACAAAAGAAGGCACGTGTGGCTTGGGAGGGGCCCCATCTCCTGGTATCCCATATTTTACAAAACCACAAATACAACAGCCTTACAAGCTCTTGAAATGAAATACGGTTTGAGAAATGTAATCCATTACCATCATAATAGAATTTCTATAAAAATAATAAAAGAAAAACAAGAGAAAATAGGTCCTGAAAGTTATAGGCCAACTGGGAAGTCGTTGTGGCTTTGGCCTAGCTATCACCATGTCAAACCTCAGCCTCGTCCCAGGCAGCAATCTAATTGTAAATTATGTATATACAGAACATCATTTCTTAGCTTTGGCTTTCCGTGACCCCCTTCCCTGCTTTCCCTTTCTTCACTCCAACCTGACACGTAAGAAATATTGAAGTGTTTGCACTAATGGAGAAATGACAACGCGCAGTCAAACTTAAACCAGCTGTTTCCCCACACGGAGAGCACAAAGAGCCAGGCTGGGAATATTTATAGCTCGACTGGCCTCTAGTGAGCCAGATGCTGATTGCCTGCGTTTGCCACCATGGCCTTGAGGCTGGAAGCAGCTGCGGGCTGCAGGATAGCTGGGGAAAGCTAAGGGGAGGAAAATAAAAGAAAAAGAAAATGAAAAGATTGAATTTGCCAAAGTTATTGTTCGATTGGAGATGGAAGCTCAGTAAAAAGGCGCCTTCTGTGGTGTTTACAGGGAGCCGACAGCTCTGTAAGTGCTGTCACTGGAGAAAGGCAGAGGTGCCTCCAGGTGACATCTCTGAGTGACCCCAGGCCAGCCCCACAGAACCCTGAGCACCCAGGGCACCCCACAGAGAGGTGTTTGCCCCAGCTCTGGGTGCTCTGTGTGCAGGGGGATGCCCCTCTCCAGCCTCTCCACGGCCGTGCCCTGCTGGGGCTGCTGGGCCAGGCAAAGCCCAACACGGAGCAGAGCAGTGCCGTGACTCAGTAGCCCAGGGAGGACTGCAGTTTCCTTTTTTTTTTTTTTCCCTTTTGTCTTCTTAGGACTGCTTTTGTCTCCTTATAGCAAAGATCAGCCATGGCCTTTTATGGACCTGGGACTCGTTCCCACCCTGGCCATCCTTTTTCCAGTTACTCACCCACCCGTTTATTTACTTCTTTGTGTAAAGCTCCCCAGCCCAGGTCATTGAGCAGTTGGTCAAGAGCCTGTGGGAGCACCCCAGGGATGTTTCAGTGTGAGTTTTCTGGCATTTTTATGCTTCTCTTGTGCTGGAGATCTCTGTGGGAATTTTTTTACTCTCACAAGAAGTATTGGAAGGGAGTCCAGAGGAGGCAGCAGGATGAGCAGAGGGCTGGAGCAGCTCTGCTGGCAGGAAAGGCTGCCACAGCTGCCATTGTTCAGCCTGCACAGGAGAAGCTTTGGCCTGAGCTCAGGGTGGCCTTGCAGGGCCTGAAGGAGCCCCAGCAAAGATGGAGAGAGACAATTGCCAAGGGCTGCAGGGCCAGGACACAGGGAATGGCTTCCCAGGGCCAGAGGGCAGGGCTGGCTGGGATCTTGGGCAGGAATTGTTCCCTGGCAGGGTGGGCAGGCCCTGGCACAGGGTGCCCAGAGCAGCTGTGGCTGCCCCTGGATCCCTGGCAGTGCCCAAGGCCAGGTTGGACACTGGGGCTTGGAGCAGCCTGGGGCAGTGGAAGGTGTCCCTGCCATGGCAGGGGTGACACTGAGTGATCTTCAAGTTCCCTTGCAACCCAAACCATTCTGTGATTCTCTGATTCTCTGACAAGTGCTGAGGCCTCCCAAATCACCCCTGGAAGTGCTTTTCAGAGTCTCAGCTCCAGCTCCTTCTCACCTGGGTGCATCTGGCTGTCCCCACTGTACCTCAAAGTAATAAAATTCAGGGAAATTTCAGGTTTTTTCTTCATGGGCCACTTTTTCAGTGACAAACTCCTTGGGGAGGAAGCACTGACCAACTTCACGACAACTTGAGCGGCTGCAGTGAGTGAGGCTGAGGCTGAGCAAGCTTTGCAATGCCCTCAGTACGAGCTGCCCTTGTAGCAGCCTCTCTAATCCAAGCTGTGCTCATTAAATAAACTTGTGAAGACATGTAGATATTTGGAGAACACATTTTTTCTCATTTGTTTCCCTCTGAAACACAGAAATGTTGAAGAGGAGTTTATATTACGGGAGTGACACATGCAGGGTTTTGCTGCTTCCCAATCTGAATTTCTCTGACACATGTAGGGTTGTACCAATTCCCAATCTGAATTTCTCTGACACGTGCAGGGTTTTACCGATTCCCAATCTGAATTTCTATGACACATGCAGGGTTTTACCGATTCCCAATCTGAATTTCTATGACACATGCAGGATTTTACCGATTTCCAATCTGAATTTCTCTGACACATGTAGAGTTTTACCGATTTCCAATCTGAATTTCTCTGACACATGCAGGGTTTTGCTGATTCCCAATCTGAATTTCTCTGACACCTTGCAGTTCGGCACAACACAGGTGTTTTATGTCACCTGGGGAAAGTAGTAGCATGGCGAAAAGGAAAAAATGTGTTTCATACAGTTATTTATGAACTTACATCTGCTTTCATCAGAGTCAATGGCTGGCAGAACTCCAACCAGCTTCGGTAGGAGTGGGTGATAAATTTAACTATCAAAGCAGCTTGATTTTAAGTAACCCTGCATAAAGGTGAGGCTTTCAGGTCCAAAGAGAAAATACTTTCTCAGCAGATACTTATCAGCTCAAGACTGGCTGAAGTGTTCTTGGGTACCATGACTGTGTGTAGTCTTACCTCTTTTTAATTAATTTTTTTTTTTTTTTTTGTAAATTCCAGGTGTAACACAGTATATTTACAAAGGGCAAAAATAACAGGCAGCTGTGAAGAAAAACATCTCAGATTTCATTTCAGACCTGGAGCTGGGGATGAATCACTGCAGAGCTGCACCCTTCATTCTGGGCACACTTTCCAAAAGCTGCTTTTCCACCCTGCTCACCCAGTGGTTCAGAAATAAAGCAGACTCACAGAAAGTCCTAAAAAAACCCCTTTGTAGACAATCACCCTCTTGTTGTTCTGGGCACTAGAAACACAATTTTCTACCGTCTGCTTGCATTTTCAGTTGTGCTTTCTGTACTGTAGAAGTTAGTTCCAGGCTGTTGAGTTAAGCCCTGGCTCAGTGGTTTAGGGCACACACTCAATTTGAAGTACCAGAGTAGTCCTGTTAAATCCCATGGAGCTGATTCCATGCCTGAAATTAAGCGTGGTCTTAGGAGATTTGATGGATGGGGGATTTGCTTGTCCACCCACTGAGCTAAAGGGACAAAACTCTTGACCATCTGCTTCTGGATTTTAATGAAAAGTTATGACTTATTTATGATCTTCTTCCCCACCCCTGTCTGTTTATATTCAGATCAGAAAAGCATCTCAGAAGCCCTGTCAGATTGCCAAAAGCTCTGTGCTACTGGATCTTTCACATCATTTACTGCTCAGTGTTTACAAGAGTGTTTTTAATGCACCATTGCCTCTAGAAGTGCTGTAGGCTGCTAGTGATGGGATATTTCACTTTGGAGTCCCTTTTTTCTTTCTTTTTTTTTTTTTTTCCCAAGTTTCTTTTCCCCCCAAAATATCCCAAAATTAAATAACTGTGCCAGTTAAACTAAAGGACGCTGCTAGCTCTCTGTTTCCTAAAAATTCAGTGAATGGGCCAAATAGTTCTTTGTAACAGAATTGCTTTTGGGAGTCCAGGTCCACATCTGCACAGGTATAAGGGCAGGTGGTGGAAGATGTTTCCAAATATCCATAATTTAAAGTGCAGACTCACTCATGTGTTTATGCCACTTGCACTTGTGAAAGGGGAGCAGAGAAATCCAACATTTCACTCAGAAGGAATCATCACAAAAGCTCTCCTTCAGCGTTTATGTCTGAAACAAAAAGCAGCTTTGTTTTGCTCTGCTCTGTTTGGGCAGGAATAGGCTGCATCCCAGGGTTATATTTAGTGGTGTGTGGTAGGAGAGCAGAACTAAACCTGAGAAAACACTGCCCAAGTGCTCTGGTTGTGAGAGGAAGGGCTGAATTCACCACCACACCGTGGCAGGTGCTGACTGTGTTTTCCCTTGTGGTTGTTTGTCAGTCCTGGGGCTGACAGAGCAGTTGCAGGGTTTTTACACAGGGCACATTTCATATGGGGTGTGTTAGGAGGCATCCTGGAAAAAGTGTGTGAAGTCAACGTTTTCCAGGCAACATTCAAGGCCCCCTTCTTTCTCCTAAAGATGATGTTGTCAACCATTGAATGATTTCTGTGATGTATTTTATTTTTAAACTGAAAGTCAGCAGCAGTTGATTTTTTTCTTAAATATCTACCTTAACACAGAAGGGTAAACTCAGTAGAAACACTGCATAGAAAAAATAATGCTATACTTCATATTTTCTTTTAGTTCTTAAGATGTACACTAATTTTTCAGCTTTATAATGCTGTTTCTTTTTTAAAAAGACTTGTAAAAATTATAACTGGATTAGTTCCTCAACCATAGTAGTGCTGAGCAGTCAACACAAGTGAGACACAGGGCTTAAAAGGGGCTCCAAGAGAGCTGGAGAGGGACTTGGACAAGGACCTGGAGTGACAGGACAAGGGGGAAAGGCTTAAACTAAAGGAGGGCAAGGCTGGATGGGCTCTTGGGCAGGAATTGTTCCCTGTGAGGGTGGGCAGGCCCTGGCACAGGGTGCCCAGAGCAGCTGTGGCTGCCCCTGGATCCCTGGCAGTGCCCAAGGCCAGGTTGGACATTGGGGCTTGGAGCAGCCTGGGACAGTGGGAGGTGTCCCTGTGATGGCAGGGGTGGAGCTGAGTGATCTTGAAGTTCTCTTCCCACCCAAGCCATTCTGTGATTCCATGATTCCATGATTCCATGAATCTCTGACTTGCCTCTTGTTTAGTGAGACCACAGCACAATTTCAGGAGTTAAATGGCAGGACTAAAGGCAAGTTTGTTAATAATGAGGTATTGCTAAAGAAACCAAACCCCAGCTAACACCCTTCTTCCCTTGCCAAACAATCTCTTTACATTTAAAGGTATTCCCCATGGCTGAGTTCTTTATTTTGATTTTTGTAACAATCTTTCTCCCTCTGATGAAACACGTTGTAGACATTAAATTAAGGGACAAATATGTCTGTGTCTGCCAGAAAGAAAACTGTGATGCAATTAAAATGCCATTAGGGAACCCCCTGTGGGACGTTAAACCTAAAGACTCTATTCAGAAAGCAAAGCCAAAATTAAAGAGGTGTCTGGTTGCAGATCCTCTGCAGATTTCCCTGTCTTGACTACAGTACCATGGAGACTGAGCTAGGCAGGAGCTGAAAGGTTTTTCCAGTCATGCGTGTGGTATTTTGAATCATGGCTTTGGCAGATATTCCTTTATTTTTTTTTTGTGAGCCTTACATAGGATTGTGAATACATTGCATGACATGAAGTGCAACTGAGTGTGGAACAACGATGGCAGTGGAGGTGGGCAGCTCTCCAAGCCTTGGACTGCTTGGACAACGGCAACTAAGAAGAGTTTTCCCCCAGAAAACATGCAATAAGTGCATTTCTGTGTTTCTCAGTTGTCTGTGAGATGTTTGGAGAGGGAAATGCAGCTCCTCGCAGCCACCAGGCTGAACAAGCTCACGACCAAGCCTCCATTCCATGTCTGGAATTAAATTATTAGTATTTATAATTTCTGGGGAGATAGGAGAGCCTGATCCTCTGATAATAGAAATAAATTTATGGTCCATTGGACCTGGTTGGTGTTTTTAGACAACTGAAGGAATCTGCAGAGTCGCTGGGTGGGAGGAACGGGGTTTTCCAGGTGCCCAGCTCCCAGTTTTCCGTTTCATTCCAGGTGATTCTCTGCCAGTGATATTAATAAGGACTGGAATAATAATGGAAGCACACCTTTCTTGTCTGCCTAGGAATTCTCCAGATGACTGCAGCGTTGCAAAAGGAGGGAAGATGGTCAGCAGCTCAGACAGTGTCGGCATGAACTATGGAAACTACATGGAGGAGAAGCACGTTCCACCCCCAAACATGACAACCAATGAAAGGAGAGTCATTGTGCCAGCAGGTTAGACCCACTACACCAAAACTGCAAGCTAAAAACACTGCATTTCCCTCAGGCCCACTAAGGTTATTTCAGAGGGTTTGGAGGAAAGTAGTGATGCGGGTGATCAGGAGGAAAAGAGCAGTAATTTTTAGGGGTTACTGAGAGAAGGAGCTGAGGAGGATCACAGTGAGGACACCTCCTCAATCTGTTCTTCCTATTTCAGCAGCAGAGTGGGCTGATAACAGGCACTCAGATCTTATCTGACTCCTGTAGCTCCTTTTTGGAGGATTTCACCCTAAAGTGGTCAAAAGGAAGAAGCACCTCCATTTCTTAATCCTTTGGACAAGCTTGGCACAGGGTGTGTGGGAGAGAGAGAAAAAGGATCATTGTAGCACAAATTATCTTTGAAAATACCAAAAAGTAGCTTCTGTGGGATCAAACAGGGCATGCAAAGCCTTTATGTGGGTTATCCCCTGAGTCTGGGCAGCATGAAACATTTTAATAAGCAAACTGACAGCTCCACTGCAATGTAAGAGCACAATTGAGAAATTCTTGGTCAGCCTTGGCAGGCTTGGCTCTGGGATTCCAACACTTGATGGGACAAGAAGGCTGCTGCCTTCTTGTCGCTTCTGGCTGCCTTGTCCTCCAAACAAACCTGGAATACTTTGCAGAGTAATTAGCACTCCTATTTCCAAGTCACAGCATCAATGGCATCTGTGGGTGTTCCTAAACCACGGGATGTGCACAGGGTAAACTCAACACCAGCAGCCAGGAGGGAATGTTTTGCTGCTGGTTCCTCTCCAGCAGAGAGGTGCCTGTCTGAAATATTTCTGCCTCTGCCAGGTTGCTTAATATTCTTACAGTTTTTCAGTTGCTTAGACGTGCAAGAGTACTGACTGTGGCCAATTTTGCAAGCTGTGATTATTTCAGTTATTTGTCAAGAAAGGTGTGGACAAATCTGTTGCAGTGTCCTCTGCAATGGTGTTGTCAATTCTGTTCTGGAGACAGGAGAGTGATGCTCTCCATAATGAGTGTCCTGCCAACACTGAAATACATAGCTTTTGAATGTTCTCCTAAAACATTTCTCTTCCTGGTGTTCTGCACTTTGGTTTTTTAAAGTCTTTTAGTAATCCTTAGCATAATTCAGCAAGGGATTTTTTATTTAGTGTATTCCTGGAGCTGGGTTTTAATGGCTATTGAGGAGCAAGATAGTCACAGTCACAGCCTTGCCATTTTGAGGTCATTTGAAGAAATTGATGGGCAAAAATCTGTTGGTTTTGGTTATTGCATAGGCAGTGTGCAGGTCATGTGGTAAAGTTAGAAGTAAAATTCACATTTCCAGCTGTGGTAATGTTCTATTTATCATAATTAGGGGCGTTTCAAAATTATAGACTTAATGAAAATATTTTGGTAAATTTCCTGGTGTTTGGTTGTTTACTTCAGAGCAAAGTGAAGTTTTCAGAGTTCTCTGCTGTAGGTGTGGGCAATCTCATCCAGACACAAGATTTACCACCAGATTTGCATCCCTCTGGATTCCTGCTTATTTCATGCCAGATGGAGGCATTATTTTAAGTGGTTTCTGGTGGAATTCAGGAGGTCTCCACCTCCTTCAGACCAGCCTGAACAACAGTGAAATAGAGGGAATGGAAGGGAACTAAAGTTAAGCCGTAGAAAAGCTATTTAGGCTGCCATTCATGTCCCAGATTTTCATGGGATGGACAACAGCCAGCTGACCTCCACATGCTCCATTCTCAGCCTTGAGGTTATCACAAAATCACAGAACCATTAAGATGATAAGGAAGAAAGTCTTGAAGAATTTTTTTTCCCCTTGGCATTAATCTTTTCTCTGCAAAACGTATAAATTCTTCATGGTATGAGCTGAGGGACCTTCATGTTGTTGGTTCCTTACTCAAGAACAAGGAAAAGTAGAATGGGAGAGAAATAGAAAATGAGGAGTTTAGTGGGGGGGAAGCTTAAGTTAAAATTAAGGATTCATTAAAAACATTTTGCTAGAAATCTTGACTGTTTGGGGCTCTTTTTCCCCAGATGCTTTTGCCAATACTTCAGGTATTGAGTGCAAACCCACACAGGTGTAGCAGTGTACAGCACAGCAGTCTGGGAAAAAAATTCAGAGTATTTTCATATTTTAATATTATTAACTAGACACCCTCTCCAGTTTGTGAAATAACTGCCCAATTCTCTGAGTGCTTATCTAGCCTGCGCCCAAGAAAGATTCTTTCAGACACGAACGGAAATTTCACTTGAATAACAATAAGGATTGAACAGAGAGTTTTGAAAACCTTTCAGCCACTGCTTGCAGTGCTGTTGGAGGGCCAGAAGCTCTGTTAATCTGTGGCTTAAAAGACCTAAAAACAATGAGGCAGGAGAGCTGAGTGGGAGAAGGAGCTCACTCAGCAGCACAGGGTTTGCTGTGAACACTCAGAGCTCACAGCTCTCCGCGGTTGTTCTCCCTCGCACTCAGCACAGCAAATGAACTCCTCCAGCAGTCAGTAGAGAGGGGTGACACCTGGTTACACGAGTCCAGAATGGAATGGGACACGTGTAAATGTATTGATCTGAGGGTGTCCTGCACTTCTCAGGCTTAAAAATAACTGCGAGAAGGAAAGTTTTTAAGCCTTTCTTTAAGACTTAAGAAAGGCTTAAAAAGAACTGCGAGACGGATGATCAGAAGCGTTTGGAAAAGCAAAAAGGTTGTAATAAAAATAGAAAACAATAAACACTACAGAAACAAAAACAAAAAGCCGTGCATGGTGCGAAGGGATTCTTTGCACCAGCTCGGACACTCTGAGAAGCCCCAACAGAGCTTCGTGCTCTCCTGTAAGTACTGAACACTACAGGAGGAATTCTTGGCTAACAGCCCGATAGAGGATAGCTATTTTCCTGAGGAACAGGTAAAGAGACCTATCAGTGTTTTTGTCTTGGCCTTGAGCCAACTACTACCAGGAGAGCAGAGAAGTTTCTAGGGTTTTTTCCTTTGTAGTCTTAAGGCGAAACCCAAACCCTTTTTCCTTACATAGAAACATTTCTTTGGGTGTAGAAATGCACTGCTCCAGCGGGGCTTATTTTGCACTGGTCCCAGTGGCTCAGCAGTTCCCCTTCCCTGGCTGACTTGGTGCTGTGTGGCCCCTGCAGACCCCACGCTGTGGAGCACCGACCACGTGCGCCAGTGGCTGGAGTGGGCGGTCAAGGAGTACGGGCTGCCCGACGTGGACATCCTGCTCTTCCAGAACATCGACGGCAAGGAGCTCTGCAAGATGACCAAGGATGACTTCCAGAGGCTCACCCCCAGCTACAATGCAGACATCCTCCTGTCACACCTACACTACCTCAGAGAGAGTAAGCCAGCCCTCTGTCGCGCCTGCAGTCAGCCCGAGGTTTATTGCTGTGAATTCATTGGGTTTGCAGACGTCGGTCGCAAATGTTGGTGCTCCTAAGAACGTAGCAGGGAGCCCAGCCCAAATCCTGTTGAGTTTGATGGAAAGATTCCCGTTAATTTCACTCATGTTTATCAAATTAGGGGCTCTTTCTATGTGTCCATCTCAGAGAAAAATCGAGTTGAAGCTCGGCGTATTCAGCAGGAAGAAAAATCATACGGGGTTCAGTGCTAATGTTTTTTCTGGTCACGTACTCATTTCTTTCCATTTTAACTAAACAAGAGTGCAAGCATTGATTCATAAAGTGAATTCCAGGCATGATTCTAAGGAATGGCAGCAGTTTGCTGTACTCTGGGTAGGATTGGGAAGATTCATCTGAATTGAATAAAAAAAAAAATCTGTAAATTTAAGGAAAAAAATGAACAGTCCCTGAAGTCCAAATGCAAATTAATTGTAGTGCATGGCTAGAATTTCAATGGGAAAAAAGGGATGAGGGATTACCTGGATTGAGGGCTTTCACTTAAGCTTGAGGGAAATTTGCCTCTGTTTAAAGAAGTTAAAATGAACATGGTTTTTAGAGAAAAAACCACCAGGCATTGCAACACCAGTGCGGTGCAGTCTCCTCCACACGCACACTGTCAATAACCAGCCAGGAATTCTGTGCATTCATAACAATAAATTATGATACTGGATAAATGAATGTCCTGATATACCCTGTAGCCCACACACCTCCCTCCAAACTGCAGGCTGTTGATAGATTCACATTCAGGCAATCCTGTCAGGGGAAAAAATGGTTTAAAAAGATAATTCACGATTTTTTTTACATTTTGGTGTTGCTTTTTGTTTTGTTTTGTAGCTCCTCTTCCACATTTGACTTCAGATGATGTTGATAAGGCCTTACAAAACTCTCCACGGTTAATGCATGCTAGAAACACAGGTAATGCTGGCACTGCTCCCACTGCTGTAGGTCATCTTCTAAAAGCACAGGATTCCTTTCCATGGGCTGCTTGCTAAAAAAATGGAAGTGGTAAATCAGGAGGGAGGCAAGAGAATCCCCTCCCTGCTGTCTGTGTGTTTTCTGCACAGACACACAGAGAAAAGGTGAGACCACGCAGGGCCAGGTGGTGCAAAAATGGTGCAAAAATTTCTTGTGTCCTGCAAGAGAATGGGGCCCCTGACACAGCAGAAAACTGCAGGTTTGGGGCCTTTCATCTGAGGATTTTTTTGGTCCTTCTGTCCATTCTGCTGTCAGATCTACTCCGTGGATCCCTAGAAGCTTCTTGGAGCTCAAAAGTGCTTTGAGCTCTGGGGAATGTGGATGTCTCCCCTCCCATGAACTAAATGTTGTGGAAATCAATAACATTTCTCTTTTGGCAGTTAGCTCATCTCATTTTCTGGCTGCTGTAGCACTTGAGCTGGGAATTCCACTAAGTCTGATGTTGTAATTGCCACTAAGTCTGATCTGAATTTAAAATGATTTTTGTTGATATTCACCCTTCTGTTAATTTGGCCCAGGAAAGTGTTGAGTGTAGGCAGGAGAATGACACATGCCTCATCGGTCTTTCAGCTTAAAATATTGATGAAAAGAATTCAGAATCTATTTTAACTTGCTCTAACAGTTGTGCAACAGAGGATGGCATGGAATTGTACAAATAATGTGGTTTATATCCCTACAAAAGACATTTGGAATATTGCATGATCATGCCTGAGGGTGTTAGTTACTTACAGTGACCAGAAATAACAATTCTCTATGAGAAAGGAAAAAGATAATACAAAGGATGATGCAAAAGAAAAAGAAAACAAAACTTGGATTGCAATGCTTCTTTCGTATTTTATTTTGTTTTTCACTCTGAGTGAGTTTCATAGCAAAATTCACTGGATTAGAAGATCTTTCCCTGAGATTAGAGGTTTGCCACTGGTCATAGTGGCAAAGTCCTGCTGTGGGCTCTAGGCCTGCTGCAAACCCCACCAAAGGCAACAAAAAAAATGTCCACTTACTTTAATGTGGTTTGGAATAAGATTTAAGTCCTTTTTGAAAAATAGATGGATCTGATGGTCTTTTCCATCTCCGGCTTTAGAGTTTCTAATTTGCCAAGCAGCTTCCACTTACAGATATCCAAGTGTTGTTCAGCAGTTCTGTGTGTTATCTTTTTCTCTATGTGTGCACTGACAATGATATTGTGAAATTCATTTCACCAAAATGAGATCATCTGTCATTGGGGAGTGTGAATAATGTCGTGCTGATCATCAGCATATGGGAAACGAGTTGTTCAATTTCCAGTGGACCACAAAAGAGTCAGAAAAAAAGTTCTTGAAATCAGCAGTAATTGACCTTTTTTGATGTTCCTGGAGAGGGTCATTAGAAGTCCATTGGTGTAGTCAGAGCAATTTCAATGCCTGAGAAAAGGGAGATTCCGTTTCCTACATCAAGCTCCATATTTCTCATTTTTTCACTCTGGGGAAGATTAATGAGATATCTGAGGCTCTGACCCAAAGGTCTCTCTTGAAAATATGAACCTTTCTGGGAATGCACTAATGAAGGCAAAGAGGTTTTATTTCAGAGGACACAAAGCCACCTGCCCAGGTGGTTGTGGTTGTGGTAGAAGGGGTTTCCTGAGCTTGACTGTCTCCTTCTTAAAACAGATTTTGCACAGACTTCTATCCAGTAATTTGAATGGCTTTGCATAGAAGTAAAGATTGTTGGAAGGAAGTTTTATATATAACAGTCCAAAGGCAGAAATTAGTTACTCAGAGTCTTCATTCATTCACTCTACGGGGGTGGAAAATATTGGTGGATTTAAGGACTGTGGAAATGAATCTTTAGGTGTTATGTCCTCTTCTTTCTCTTCAGGAGGTGCCACTTTTATTTTTCCAAACACATCAGTTTATCCAGAAGCAACACAAAGAATTGCAACCAGGCCAGGTATGAACAATGACCACTTTTTGTGTGCTGTGATCTTACTCATTTCATCTCTTGAAGTACCTCGTTCTTTTTCTCCTTCTACTCCCTTGTCATAAATATGAGGCTCTATTTTGAACACACACATTATTTACTTAAATCACATGTTTATGTGTCCATATAATTGTGTAGAGTGAAATAATTAAATAGAGCAGTTTAAGAAGTCCATTTCTTCCACAAATCTCTGTCTTTGAAGCAATTGTATCAACTTTTTAAAGCACCAGGAATCAGAAACCTGAGCTCTGTTCACTGGTTCTGTTTCACTGTCCCAGCACAGTCAGTTGTCAATGCCCTTCAGCTCTCTGTTTGTAAAACGAGGCTAAAATTCCCTTTTATTTGAAGTCTATTGTGGAAAAATACTCTAAAAATGCAGGATATGTGCTTCTCCTACTATCTACATTTTATTTATGTTTGAGGCAAGCAGAACCCAGAACAATCTGATTGTGAGTTTAAGAGTCTGACATAAAATCAAAGCATAAGGAAATTCTTAATGCTCCAAATTTTGAAACCTGTGAAAGTTTTGTGGATGTGCTGATTTGTGAAAGGCTTATGGGAAAAATTAAAGAAGGTGAGGATGTGACTATGAAGCCAAAGATTTTCTTTTTGTCACTCTTCACCACAAAAAATTCTGGAAAAATGCCTAATCTGGACACTTGCTTTTCCAATAATGAGTGCAGAGTACTAAGGGACAGCAAGAGAAGTTGCAGCAGGAACTGAATTTAAAGGAAATCCATTACTGAGCCAGAGGCAAAAGTCCAAGTGCTCTGAAGGGACAGGCACTGGAATTGGCTGAGCTCTGGTGAAAAATACATTGTCACATTAAGAAGAGGGGGTTTGAACAGCAATGATTTTATTTGTGCTCTAGGGTAGAGGCCAGGAGGGTACAAACAGATACTATTTTGTATAGCCTTGTGTACCTGTATATATGCATGTCTGTAGGTTTGGTAATTGATAATTAGACAAGAGAGAAAAGGAAACAACTACCAGGCCATTACAGCAACAAATTCAACTTGTTTGGATCCTTGGAAATCAAACTCTACTAGGTTTGTTTGTTTTTATTAATGCTTGAAAAGGGAACTGCTGATCCAATGCAAACATTTGGATTTCATGAGGCATTCACCAAAACACCCCACAACTATTTACAATAAAATTTCAATCAGTGTATCATAAGAAACAAATTAAGAACTGGCTAATTAGCCTATCTCCAGTAATGGACATCTTGAGTTAAGTTGGGATTGCTCAACCTGGGGAAGAGAAGCTTTGGGCTGAGCTCCTGAAGGAGCCCCAGGAAAGATGGAGAGAGACAATTGCCAAGGGATGGAGGGCCAGGACACAGGGAATGGCTTCCCAGTGCCAGAGGGCAGGGCTGGCTGGGCTCTGGGGCAGGAATTGTTCCCTGGCAGGGTGGGCAGGCCCTGGCACAGGGTGCCCAGAGCAGCTGTGGCTGCCCCTGAATCCCTGGCAGGGGTGGGATGAGATGATCTTTGAGGTCCCTTCCAACCCAGCCCATTCCATGATTCTATGATTTGTTGTTACTTAAACCCAGAGATTCCTGTCCAGGATTCCTGTCCAGGTACCCAGGAAGTTCATTAGGGAGAAACAACTTGGCAATATATTAACAACTGAAAAGGCAAGTTGATAAATGCAGCACAAGTTATTTGCATATCTTACTGATTCCAAATTAGCCCCCTTCATTCATGAAGGAACAACTTCACACAGTCATCCTTATTTATGGCACAGTGACAGCCACTGCTCTGCTCCCGGGCCAAAGGGAAAAATGTGAACAAATGAAGAACCACGGTGGAGAATCCCATGGGAAATGTGGCTGTGCCATTAAATACCCAGCAGTGTGGCCTTGCATGGAAAGCTGTGTCAATCATCCCTTATCAAAAAGGCTCTTTGCAGAGTTCAGAGGTTCTTAGAAACGCCTGGGAAAGCCATGGGAGTATGGAAAAATCTTTGGAGCATGTTGAGAGATACAGAGGTTTGAAATTGTTCGAATCACGGTCTGGGGTTGAGGAAACGTGATGGAATTATCAAAATGAAGAGTGTCACAGAGCACCTGCTTAGTGTCAGGATAAGAAGAAGGGATATTCCAAATAAATTAAACATTTTCATGGAGCATTAAAGCAGACTGGGGCACCCAGGAGCTCTCAGGGACACTGGGGAATGTCAACACAAACAGGGATGAGAAAGCAAAGCAGAACTATAGAAACAATCACCAAACATAAACCCAGAGGCCTCGAACTCTCAGTAATTCCCAGCAAAAGTGAACATGTAACATAAGACCAGAGGGACCTGGTATCCTGCAGGAAAAGCTGTGCCAATGGAGAGGATTTCAGGCAAAGGCTGGGATGAGTCTATTTTCCACTGGACTTGAATGAAAATCAGGATTTTCTGTTTTCTGACAAGATCTATATTTCTATATTTGTTTCATCCTACGTGTGATGGAAAAGTAAAATGTTAATTTTCTCCAGAGGAAAAGGTCTTAAACCACATACCAGACATGGTGAGCTCCTTCATTTCAGCACTTCTATCTAACTCACATTTAAAATGACACTTAGGAAACAAAATGCTTTGTGTGCACATCTTTCTGCGTTAACACAATTCCTCGTGGAACTGCAGTTTAGTTTTAGGGTGTCTCTGTTCTTCTGTGCAGAACTAAACATTTTCTACAAAGAACTGTAGTGATTTTGGAAGTATTGTTTTATTTTATCTTTTACAATTGAAAGTTGACAGACATCTTCAAAGTCAGAATTTTTATTTTATTTATTCAGAGAAAAAGGGGGGTTTTGCAGAAATTCAGTTTTCTTTCAGGAAACTGTTTTGTTGGCTTATTCTGTGGCTTTCCTTTGAGTTAAATGTCACATTTCCACTAGGCTGCAAAGAAGCTTTCCCATAACAAAGCGCTGTTCATGTGAGGGCCAAAAGCAGACCCTGGGGACAGCCACTTGATGACATGAAAAAGGTCAAAAATGAGGAGCAGGGGGAATAAATAATGTTCAGTGGGAATCAGCCAAATCCTGGGGTGCAATTCTGGAGAGAGTAATCAAGCACTGCCATTGTTAAGGCACTACAATAGAAAATGGGAAATGAGCAGGGTTTGCAGTGCAAGGGAGGATTTCTCCAGTCACCTTTACAACAGAACAAGAGGTTTCAGTGACAGTAACACAGTGAGGCTCTCAGGAGCTCAGGGACACCTGGCTGGGGCTTGTCTCACCAAACAGGAGCATTCCCATCAGGGATCTGTCTGAGGAAAGGACATGTTGTGCTGAAATCTCATGGACAAGAACAGATCTCCTTATCTGGAATAACAACGTGCCTATCAAGGCACGATGCTGAGCCAGGCGTGAAGCTGGAACTTTGCTCTATTTCAAGAAAAGCTGATAACGTGGTTTTTCTTTTCATGGAGAGGGCGTAGCCAAAAGATCATCTTGTGATGTGATGAGTTAAAAGGCAAAACATTTTTCTCACAGTACTGAATTTGTGCCAAGTATGTTTCAAGTGCCAGCAAGTACGAGCACACACAGCATCTTCCAGTCCTCTCAGGGCACAGGTGCCTGATGAGTTGGAGATCCAAAAATGAGGAGAGGAGAGGAGAGGAGAGGAGAGGAGAGGAGAGGAGAGGAGAGGAGAGGAGAGGGGAGGGGAGGGGAGGGGCGGGGGGGGGCGGGGGGGGGAGGGGGGGGGAGGGGAGGGGTGGGGTGGTGCGGGGTAGGAGGGGGGAGGAGAGGAGAGGAGAGGAGAGGAGAGATAAGAGATTTTTTTTTTGTTTTTGCCAGATGGTAAAATGATGCAGGTCACAATGATTTATATTCTGCTCAGAGATGAACGTCTGAAAAATTCACATTATTTTCTCTGAAGCTGTGGAATGGTTCTGAAGAAATCAGGGATACTAGGGTTTATTCATTGTGAAAATGCGGTACAAAAATCAATTGCAACTGCAAATCTCAGCAAAAGCAAAGGTTTTGAAGTGTAGGATTCTGGGAGGTGCAGTCAGTGCTGGCAGTGCCAAACAGACTAAATAAATTAATGGCAATTTGGTTGTGCATTTCACATTACACTTTGTTTCCATGCAGTGCTGTTTCTTTCCCAGTGCTTGGGAAGGGGCAGATACAACTGCCTTGCACAGAGCCAGTCTGGGGCTGTTTCTTTGCTTTCTAACAGGTTTCAGTTCCAAACATGAGTTCTGAAATAAAGCACAAGTAGTGTTGAGAGTCAAGACATCTGCACCAACTTACTTAGTTCCACCAGGTGGGCACTGCTGCCTTCCTGAGGTCCTGGAAGTTACTTAAGCCTCTGATTTTGGCAGTAATTTTAGCTAATGTGCTAAAGTCAGTCGTGGAAAAACACAGGAAACTGCCCAAGATTTCTAAGGGTAAACCAAACATTTGAATTTACTACATTTGAGTTCTGAAGAAAGCTTTTATGGTTTAGTTTTTTCATTTTTTAATATGCTAAAGCGCTGAAATAAAATAGAAGTAAGGAGTAAATGAAAGAAAGGGAAATGAAAATTTAGATGTGTAAATTTAAGGAGCTTGTCCCAAGAAGCAGAAAGGAATAAATCAACTAAAGCCTGTCTTCTTAAAAGGAAATACTCTTAGATGCTGAATTTGGGAGGATTTATGCATAAAATGAGCTCCTGGGGGACTTTTCCTGCAAGATTCTAGCACAGATTATTGATGATGTCAGTGTGTGCCAGTCCTTGGTGTCCTGGGCTGAGGAAGGAGGCCAAAGGGAGTACCCTGAACCTTTGGAAGTGATGAAATTCATATTGTCTCTAAAGATTCTTTGCACCACCTATTTCAGGTTGCAGCTCAGACTTCTGGCAACAAAAGGCACCTCTGCAGAGCAGTGCAGAGCACAACTGCTGTTTTTACTGTTGTTTTTAGAGACAATAAAGATAATAAAGGTTTTAACAAAGAATTCCCTGCCTGTTTCAGTAATTTTCCAAATCTTAAGTCCCCCTCAAATGTGCCCTTTTTGGACATAACCACTTTAGGCCATATCTGCATGAATAAGTGTCTTTTTTCCTTCACAGATTTGCCTTATGAGCAAGCCAGGAGATCAGCGTGGACGAGTCACAGCCACCCCAGCCCTCAGTCAAAAGGTAAAAGCTGGGGAAACATGGATCAGACTCCAAAGGGAATCACAGGAGCTCTGGAGGGGTTTTACCTGTGCATTTGTGGAAAGCCAATTGTAAAGGCAGTTCTGGGAGGTGTCACTGGGCAGCAACATCCTTCCTTAAACTTCATCGAGTCCATCCCCACAGAGCCTTTAAAAGATTTTTATGAGCTTTAAATCCTGTTGGGTCCATCCTGGAGCAGAGGGCAGCAGGAGTTCCAGGCCTGGGGACCTCTCATAGGTTTGGTGAGCAACTTCCTAACTGGGAAAAAAACTACATGGGGTTGTTTTCTTTTTCCATTTTCAGCTACTCAGCCATCGTCCTCAACAGTTCCCAAAACAGAAGACCAGCGTCCTCAGCTAGGTGGGTGTCATTTGGTTTGAATTCTGCCTGGGTTTGTTGACTCTGATGGGAAGGGCAGCCAAACTGCACAATCTGGTTCAGACCACGCCAGCTGGAGACCACCACAGCCCCAGATGAGAATGGGGTTTGCTCTGCAGCTGGATTTGGGATGAATGTAATGTTTAAAGGCAGTGACAACCTTCCAGAATAAAAATGCTATTAAAGAAAAAAAGTCTATCTACAGTTTGAGTACAAAGGTGGAAGGTGGAGATGTCAGAAGACCCCAGTAGCTGAGATGCCAACAGCTGGAAAATGTGCATAAGCCAAAAAAAACACAAAAAGGGAAGGGATTACAGTCTACAGAAACCCATTTGAATTTGGCTCCTGAAACACAACAGGAATATTAGAGGGATTCTCAGTCTGTTGGAAAACTGAGGAGAAAGCAGAAGTTTATGGGTTTGTAGAGTAGTGGTTTAGCAAAATGGGCACCTTTCGTGTTTTCAGAGCAGCAAATCCATGGGGTGGGACCTAATCCCTTATTGCAAATTCAGCTGTATTTTGGACAGGTAGCTGGAGAGCACTACAAAGGTCCTGAGTCAGTCATGGCTTTTGTTAACAGCAAAAGGTTAGAAGGAGGAAATAAAAGAGATTTAGAGGATATTCTTAGCTCAGAAGACTCTGAGCCAGTTTTTATCACATGGATTTTAAATCATTATTCTGGTTTTTGTTACAGCTAAACAAGACTGTGCATGACTAGGTCTCATTAACTCATGCACAGACTGCCTGGGAAGTATTACACTGATTTTTACCCAAACAGTGTTTTATCTAATCTAGTCTTGCAGCCACGAGAATCTTCCTAGAAATATACTGATGATTTATCTAAGTCCTGAGGACCTTTTAGTGGCTGTGTGTGAGCTGCACAGATTATTTAAATGTGTAGGGAATGTAACCTGATGATCTTCTTGGCTGTAAAAGCCACAGAGTCACTCAGGGCTTGCAGCCCATGGTTTTGACTTCGGACCTGCTGTCACAGCCCTCCCTTTTTCCCTGCTGGACTTCAGGCCAAAGTAAGTTTTCATTTCCAGAGGCAATTCCTAGAGGGAAATACTGAGGTGCTACAGGCATTGGAAGGCTCACAGAGGCTCTTCTGAAAACTGGAGTTGCAGGGTTAATCCATGGGATCCCTCACTGGAGTCCAGTGACAAAATAGAATCACAGAATCATGGAATCACTGAGGTTGGAAAAGACCTCCCAGCTCATGGAGTCCAACCTGTGATCCATCCTCACCTTGTCACCCAGCCCAGAGCACTGAGTGCCACGTCCTGGCCTTCCTTGGACACCTCCAGGGATGGGGATTCCACCACCAGAATGCTTGATAACAAAATTTACATTCTGAATACATGCATCTGCACATTAATACACTGCAAAAGGCAAATGTATATCCTTCCACACCGAGTTGGAAAGGAAAACATGCAAATATTGCCATGCAGAGGGAGAAAATTGCTTAGGTGATGGACCTGCTGTCCCACCAGGCAGTGCACGCTGCCCCTTGCAAGGTTCAGAAATAGTACCTAAAATATTTGACATGGCTGTCACATGATTTTAATTCTTTCTTTCACAATTTTGTAGATCCATATCAGATTCTTGGACCGACCAGCAGCCGACTTGCAAATCCAGGTGAGAAGGGATTTTGCTGATTTAGGAGGCTTTCTTTTCTTTCACTGCTGAGTGTCCTCACTTCAGGATGTCCCTGATTTTCCCAATCTTCAGCATGGCCCAGGGGGAGCTGCTGATGCTCAGGGTGTTGCAGAATTTCTGAATTACACGAGGGTGGGACTGAGAATCATTAAGGTTGGAAAGGACCTCCAAAGAGTCCAACCTTTGAAGCTGGAGTTCACTTTAGTTGCCTGAACATCAGGATTTGGTTAAGGGGTGCAAGAGACCCCATCTGGTCTCCAGTTACCCCTCCAGAATGGTACAAATCTCTTCATCAGCTGTGTCCCAGATTCTGTTAATCCACAACACAGTATCATACTGGCCTCGATGAGTACAAAATTTTGGGATGAATAACCCAGCAGAAATATATAGGAAAAAAGAAAACAGAAAACAGGAAAGTGTAATCTATTTGAAATTAATTACTGGGTTAAACACTTCAAAAATGTTCTCCCACCTCAATAAGGCAATAGAGTGCATTGTGGATAGGGATGTGTAGCTTAGAGGACAATCACAGACTCACAGAATCGCTCAGGTTGGAAAACACCTCAAGGATCATCGAGTGCAACCTTGAGCCAGCATGTTTTTGCTAAAGACAAGGGATCTTCTGGGTGATTGAGTAGCTCAGATTGGGAACTGTGCAGGTTTCACTTCTCCAAGTCCTCAGGACACGCTGTGGCTGTGCAGCACCACGATCAACACCGCAGCACACAACAACAGACTGACACCTTGTGTTCCACTTGTGTCCCTTGCCTGGACAGTCCCAGGGCACAGCATTCCTTGTTCCACACAGATGTCCTCAGCCCCCAGTGACAACGGTTCTTTTTACAACAATCTTACGGCTTTCCAAGGCCTGAAACTGCCGAAATGCTGATCAGTTTCCTTTCGCTTTCTCCCAAGTGACGTTGAGCACAGTTCTAGATTAGCTGACTCTCCAAACAGTTTTGCGTGGCAGAGGAAAGTAATTAAGTGTTAAGAATAGGATTTTCCAAATGGCCTGAGGTGGTTTCCAGGCAACACTGGTGGTGGTGACTGGAAGTGGGGGCCTCCATCCCTTTAATTTGGTCGTAAATCATGGCTTGCCAGATTTGGTCATAAATCATGGCTTGCCAAACTTTATCAAGTGTCCATTTGGTTGACTTCATTACTGTGGATGACACTAACACGATCTGGATTGGGATGCTTTTTTTTAACATTTGGATATGAAGTTCCTCCACACCATCATTCCTGTGCTTTAACATGTTTTGTGTGTTTATAAATCGGTGGAATTACTCTCTCATTAAAAGGAAATTGACAGCAACCATTTATTTTCATAGGACTATATATTACATTTGGAAGGCAAGTGTTTATGTTAGAACATATGTTGGATTGCTTTTTCAAAATTTTGTGTTTTGTCCACTGCTGAACTGTTTATTGATTTTCAAAGCCTAATCCTCTTGTTATGTTTCGTGTATTAAAACTTGCATGCCTTGCTCATACCATGGATTCTTTTATTTGTTTGTTTATTTAATGCATGTTAATGGAACAGAAGAAATTCATTAAGGCCAGTTTGGATAAATACAATTTAAATGAATATGGGTTTCAGTTGCACTGAAGTATAAACTGCTAATGGGTTTCAGATGCTGCTCTAGCTCGATATTGTAATTGCTACTATGAGCTTTCTAAAGAAAAGCTTGTTTATTATACCCACATAGCTGGTTTGGATAAAAAAAGAAAGAAACCCAACCGATTCCTGATCAGAGACATAGTTCAGAGTTAGCACATCCAGGCTGGTTGGCAAATTCTGCTGACACCGTGCTTGTGAAACAGATTGCATCTCAGGCTGCTTCAGCTGCATTTTGCATCATTTCAGTGTTGCTTTGTTAAGAAATGCTAAGCTTCTAACATGGCTATCAGTGGCAATACCCTTTGAAATCTGCTTTCACTTGTCTAAAATGGACAAATTATGTTGCCCTACCTCACTTTTGCAAGGTTGAGAGCAGACCAACTACTTTCTTTTTGTGGTGGAATTGGCAGAGAGTGAGAAAAATACAACAGCAACATTTTATGTCTGAATGCAAAATAGTAATTTTAACTCATTTGAAGCAGAATGATGACAAGGATGTATTTTATGGACCTTTTCACTGTTCTTGCAATTGTTTTGCCCTCTGGTTGTATGCAGTGCAACAGCAAGCTAATAAGTTTCCGTTCTGCATTTCCCCAAATGCTGCAAAGGGATGATATGGTTTGGCACGGGCCCAGCTTGCTCTAAACTTCTCCATTTTGTGTGGGCTCATTCCATAGCAGGGAACATTTAGTTGCAACATAATGCTGTGAGAACAAGCAGAGTGTTACGCAAGTGAAAGCTGTTTGTGCTGAACTTTAGAGATTAGTTTCCTAAATGAGCCTGGTATTATTTCCCCATCAATTGTCTGCGCTGAATGACATTAGGTAACAATTAAATCTCCATGGAATGGCATTCAGCCACTCACATGAGGGAAAACACGACACATTACAATTATCCCTGCTCTTTAGGGTTTCATGAGACAGTCCTGGGAGAAGGGGGACTGCTTAATAGAAAGAATTAGGAGCCAACATCACACTTCCTAATGGGGTCCACGGGGAGAGCCTGCAGAATTGATGCCTTGCCATTATTAATGCCAGCCCTGACACTCCCGCTTTGTTCCTCCCCGCAGGGAGCGGGCAGATCCAGCTGTGGCAGTTCCTGCTGGAGCTGCTGTCGGACAGCTCCAACTCCAACTGCATCACCTGGGAGGGCACCAACGGCGAGTTCAAGATGACGGACCCCGACGAGGTGGCGCGGCGCTGGGGCGAGCGCAAGAGCAAGCCCAACATGAACTACGACAAGCTCAGCCGCGCCCTGCGCTACTACTACGACAAGAACATCATGACCAAGGTGCACGGCAAGCGCTACGCCTACAAATTCGACTTCCACGGCATCGCCCAGGCCCTGCAGCCTCACCCCCCGGAGTCGTCCATGTACAAATACCCGTCGGACCTGCCCTACATGAGCTCCTACCACGCGCACCCGCAGAAGATGAACTTTGTGGCTCCCCACCCCCCCGCCTTGCCCGTAACGTCCTCCAGCTTTTTTGCTGCCCCCAATCCGTACTGGAATTCGCCGACTGGAGGGATCTACCCCAACACCAGGCTGCCAGCTGCTCATATGCCTTCTCATCTTGGCACCTACTACTAAAGTGGGGTGGGGAGAATAAACACCAGGCAAAGCAAAGGCGCTTCTCAGCGGGATTCGGTGCCTGAGGAGTCGCAATGAACTCTGTTGGAGTACTCAAATTAAAAGTGCCTAAAGAGACAAGTGAAGGTTTGGCTGGGAAAACCCCAAAACCGTGTTAAAAATAGGTGTCAAAAAGACTTTTTGTAGTAGGGATTTAAAGGAAATATCCAAGAAGTATTAAGATACTAAAATGTAATGTATATGGGCATCGACTCTGTGGACCAAACAACAATAGACTATTTGTAGGTAGAAGCATGAAATGATAAGGAAAACCTACGGAAGCTGGTGGTCTTTAAAAGTTGATAAGCTTGTTTAAGTGTGTAAAGTTTGATATCATGCTAGTGCAAAACTGGGACTATACTACAGCAATATAAGTCTATAGTGACCTAACATACAGTATATGGATCATTACAAAAGAGAGGGAAAAGGGAAAAAAAAATAGGAGAAGAAAAGCCTATCTGTATTTAAAAAATAGAAACATATCAGCAGAAGAGACTGGTTAGTGTGGAAGCTGATTTGGAGTAGAACAGCAGTTTTGTAGTTAAAATCAAACAAGATCCTTTCATCAGAGCGAATCAGCTACTCAAACTGTGAAGACAACCCAAACATTCAGATTCCTTGACAGTTTTACAGGAACCCTGAGCCAAACGTGGGAAATGAGAATGTGCTGGAGGGCAAGTGTATGACTGTAGATCAGAGGCCTGCACCTGGAAGCAGGAAGGAGAAAGAGGAGGATGAAGGTGGTGAGAAGGGGAGGAAAGAAACTTCTTGACCAGTAGAGACTGAAAAGACTGAAAACTTTGTAATGTCGGGACTATGAAGAAACACTTGTTTGGACTTGTGAAACATATTGCTCAGTATTATACCATTCCCAGTATTTCAGGAGGAACAGACTTGATTCAGTAGTAATTAAAAGTGGGGAAAGGGAAAAGCAGAAGAAGCGAGAAATCGGAATACGCATCTCTCTTTTTTTTTTTTTTTTAAACCAAAAAACAAAAAAAGGCAAAACTGGAATTGTTTTTGATATTTAAAAGTTACCAGTTAGAACCTCATCATTACTAAGGGAGTTTGTTTTCTATTGGTTAGAGCAAGAGACAACCCCTGAGTGCCAGAATCAGAAACCACCTGAGTATTTTTGTTAGGCGGGCGCCAGTTTTTCTTACCGAGTCGCGAACGCTGTGCGTTTGTCAGAATGAAGTATACAAGTTCAATGTTATTTTTTTTCCTTTTTATATAATTATTATATAACTTATGCATTTATACACTACGAGTTGATCTCGGCCAACCAAAGACACACACACACACAAAAAAAAAACCCAAAAAAATGGACAATCCAAAAAAAACTATTGTGGCCTTGACTTTTAACTCTGTATGCTTAATGTTTACATTATGAACATATTAGTCCTTAGATTGCAGAATGTATGTAATAAAATAAGCTTGGCCTAGCATGGCAATTTCAGATTGACACTGTGGTTTGCATTTGTGTTTGCATTTTTTGTGTGTGATACCCATGCCAGATCTGCTACTCAACAGGCCAGGCCTTTTGGGCTGTGAAAATGTAGGAGCAAACAGCCTAAGTTTAAAGTGCACAGGTGCTGTGTATCTTCTTTTCCAGACAGTTCTGCTGAAACACTTCCAGCCCTTCTGTAACAGTGCCTTGCCATCCCTGTGCTGAGCTTCTCTGGCCCAGAGATTGCAAACATCCCCAATTAATTCATTGACAGCTCCACACCCAAGACTGGAAATGAAGCCTAAGGGAGGCCTCTAAGGCAGAGTATTCATACTCAGAAATTATCTTTTGTTGCCATTAAGTTATGCTGCAAAATCTCAGCCTGAGATGTATCTTCCTCCTGAATCGTGTCTTGCTTTGCCCCCTTGCCCTTAATACATTCTGCATCATTATTAGTAAAAAAAGTGAATAATGAACAACTCCCATTATTCCCCACTTCAGAATGGAGTGTATGGCAGCCTTGATCATTTGTCATTGCAGCCCACCCTGGCTGTTTATAAAGGGCAGGGTTTTTTATTTTTCTCTTCTAGCTTTAGAGGCTTCCCACTCTGTACCCTGGGCCCCAAAACTTCATCTGGTGCCTACTGGCATAAATCCATTCTTGCCCAACACCATCTGAAGAACTGGTCTGGAAATTCAGCCCTGACATTTATGAGTGGCTTTCCACAGTGTTTGCTGCAGGAATCCCAGACAGCTCAGTCCTTTGTACCCTCCTTTTTGCTGGTTTTTTTGTGTCCTTTTTCCCAGACAAAATGGGTGTGGTTTCAGGTTTTACAGAAAATGTTCTGCATATCCATCTTTTTTAGGAGCAATGGGACCCAACTCTACCAGGCTTTGTGTTAGGTGGCAGTTTATAAGCACAGGATTATGTTACCAATGTGTGAGATCTGAGCAGAGAAATAAGCACTGTATGTGTGTATTTCTAAAAAAAAAAAAAAAAAAAAAAAAAAAAAAATATAAAACTTTTAAAAAAAANGAAAAATATTGAACTCTTGGAAAAGATCAGTCAGTATTTTAGAAAGTTATGGAGTTATAACACGCACACCTACATGTGACTATAAAGATATTAATTTGCCTTTCAGTGGAAATAAATCACCAGATCCTCACTATCTGCTTCATGTGTACTTCCAACCTGAAATGGTAAGTGTATTTTTGAACCAGCTTTTAATTAAGCACTAAAAATCCAGGTTTAAATAAAGTCTTTGTTTAGATAAGGGTAGGGACATGCCTGGAGGCCTCCAAAGCATCCCCAGTGCTCTCGGGGCTGCCTGCAGGATTTGCAATGGCCTGGATGCTGTCCTGCCCTGTCCTGTTCCTGGCTGTTGTCCAGGAACAACATCCTGGCATTGGAGTCCAGATGCCGGGACAGGGATGGAGCCAGAGCAGAGGGCCTGAAGGAGTCCCCTCGTGTGAAGAGGAAAATCCTGGAGCTGCCCATGGGAAGCTCACTGGTCAGCTGTGGTCACCCATTGTAGAGCTGCACCTTCCTCCAGGACCTGCTCCCTGCCTTCCAGGAGCCTCGGAAAACACGGATTTTGCAAGAGGGGAGTGAAGGATGGAGACACCCTACTGTTGCTGTGTTGGGATTATTTGTAGGGCATCCCTGTGACCATGACAAGGGATGAGCCCAGTACAGGCAGAGCTGAGGAACTCCATGTCCATACCACGAGAGATATTCAGTGAAGCTCAGACCCCAAGATCTTGCCTGGATCTTCTCTTTGCCATCTAGCACCTGGACAACACGGCCCTGATGTGCCTGCATTTGCAGAAATTGGTAATATTAATAACTTAGGCCCTTTTTTTTCAATTAGAGTTTCTTTTAAAGTCAATTGTCAGCCAAGCTGCAAACCTTACCCCAGTTCCAGAGTCCACACTTGGTACCTCAAATTCCACAAGCCTTTTAAACTGCCTACAGAAACACAGGGATCATCAGGGATTTAGACTTCCCTTCTGTGAATTTTTCTATCTCAGATTATTTCCTGCCCCAGCTAAAATATAATTTTAAAATAAATTTCTCATTACATGTACATTAAAGGTAATGGAAACCATTTTACCTATATCATTAGATAAATTAGTCATCCTGTGGTCTTTTTCTGTGCCATCTTCTCAAGTTTTGGTCACATTAGGAAAATAGTCTCTGATGATCTAAATTCCTGGTTAGTCAGAAGGGCACCTCATCCACCCAAAGGGTTCCATTAATTCCTGACTGAATTTTACCTCCCGATGCAACACGAATTCTTCATTCCCTCTCTGAGCAGTGGTGGGAGCACTTGGATATCTTCACAGCAGATCCTGCCTGCATCCTCCAAAGTGGCTCTGCTGCTGTCCCCTGGGTGCTGTGACCTCTCCTTGGAGGCACTGGCAGCTGGAAGGACATCAGAGCATGACCCAGCATGAGCTTGGCTTGAAGAAAGATGATTGAGAATATTTTGAGCTGGTTAATGAGGATATTGAGGCCAACTGGAATGCGGAAAATTATTTCAAAATTTCATTTTATAGCATCACAGAATGGTTTGGGTTGGAAGGGAAATAAACGTTCCAACAGAGACACCTTCCACTATCACAGATTGCTCCAAGCCCCAGTGGCCAACCTGGCCTTGGGCACTGCCAGGGATCCAGGGGCAGCCACAGCTGCTCTGGGCACCCTGTGCCAGGGCCTGCCCACCCTCACAGGGGAGAATTTCTTCCTAACATCCCATTTAACCCTACTTTCTGTCACTTTGAAGCCATTCTTCTTGTCCTGGCACTCTGGGCTCTTGTAAAAAGTCCCTCTCCATCTTTCTTGTTGGCTCCCTCCCCAGCGTTTTTTTAAAAGAAAAAGAAAAGTTTTCAAGAAAAATAACAAAACACCCAGGATTCTTAGGCCAGGAATTGGCCTGAGATATCCTTTTAAATCACTGGATTGAGGACTTCTCAAATCAGAAAATTTTGGTGTTGTGTGCCAGAATATTGGTCCATATATATTTTATAAAAACCTCGGGGACAGAATAATCTTCTGTGCCCAATCCTAGAAGCAGGGAGGAATTCTGCTTGGGAAACCCTGTCTATCCATCTCATTATAACAAAACTATTTTCTACTGTACATTTACTGGTGTTTCCTTACTGATGTTTTCTTACTGATCTTTCCTTCTCCTTTGAAAAGGTCTCAGTTCCAGGGTATTTCCACCCATTCTCGTTACACAGAGCCCGACACACCTCAGTGTCAAAGAGGGGTGGTTTGGTGGGGTTTTTTTTGTTTTCCTGCCATTTCTGTGTTTTGTAATTCCTTGTGATTGCACTCCCCATGCATCACCCTCCAGAGTTCTTTGCCTGCCTCAGTGTTTACAGCTTTCCAAATATTTGTGGTTTGTTATCACGCTCCCTTTGACTGGGTGCTTGCCAAGCTTAGACATATTCCACTTCACAAGCCTATCCTTCTTCTCTGACAATTGTTAATGTGCCCTTCTTTTTTCTTTTTTTTTTTTTTTTTTCCTTTTTTCCCCCCCTGTCTCCCCTGCACATTGCCAGGCCTGATGTCTCCTCCTGTCTAAACCATTCCCATCTAGGACTTTTTTGACTGCACCTCCCTCCATCCCACTGGAGTCTGTTCTTCCCAGTCAAGCAGCTGATGCACTTTTAGTCCCACCAGGATGAAAGGTGAGCAGCTTGAGCAGCTAAAAGATGCATTTTCATGTTCTTCTTTCTTTGGAGCCTCCTTTCCTCAGGTGTCTCCACCAGCAGACCACTGGGAAGGTTTTTCCAAACTCTTGGAGTGAAATTGCTGCACTGGTTCCACCAGCTCATCCTGCCCCAAGAAAGTGCCTGTTCATTTCCAATTTTTTTCATCCTGAAGGTGTCATTTTCCTTCACAGAAAACTTAAAATCTGCTCTGCAGAGAATCACAGGATTGCAGAATCATCAAGGCTGGAAGAAACTTTCAAGCTCATCCAGTCCCACTGACCCCCCAGCATCACCAGCATCACCCCAAAACCATGTGCCCAAATTCCATATCCAGATGCCAAATTGGATACAGGCTTCTAAAACAGGCGCAAGAACTTGGACTAAATTATTGCCATGGTACTTTTAGGCTTCCAAGCAGTTCTAAGAGGGTGTGAAAGGCAAGTTTTAAGTTTTAGGCACGTCTTTTACTCAATTCGTTGATATATTTTTGCAAAATTCCCAGTTTGTGTCACAAAACAGCCAGTAGATCCCTTGGGCACCTGACACACAGGACTGCCAGGGAGCAGAGAAGGCTTCAAAGACCACTTTTCTTCCTCCTCATGGAGAAGAGCTGGAGGGCTTGTGAAGCTCCCCAGTATTGCTGCAACCACACTGACCACAGGAATGGTCAAGTTCAGAAATAATATCCCTTTTCTCCTGTAGGCTGGGGAGGGGTCTGTTCACCTGCTTTAGTGTACTCAAAATACAAGGGGAAGAAAGGGGGGAAATCAAAATATTTGTTTGTTTTATGGTTGAAAAACGCCCTCGTGCTGTGTAGTTCCCAGAAATTGGTCTGGTACGTCCACACATTTCAGTTTGCTGGGATAGGAATGAATTAGGATGACCCAGCCATGAGTCTGCTCCCATTGTGCTGGAGAGGGTAAATACAGATCATGACTAACAGATGTTGCTTTGAAGTGCTCCTATCTTTAAATGCACAAGGCTAATAAATACTGGAAAATTCTGTATTTGCTACCAAGACTAGGCTGAACATTTTCCACTCTTTCTTCAAAGGGGGGGTGGAATTTTTATTTTTTTTTTTTTTTAAATTCCTTCCAGCATACTCTGAGGATAAATCCAGGAAATATGTGGAAGGTCCTTGGATATTGTGATGGGCTCATATCCTGGCACAGAGACACAGCTCATAGCCTGGCTCCCCAAGGGACTGGAGTGTCTGAATGGCTGCTGGTTACAAATATGGAAAAATTCCAAGTGCCTCTGCATGGCTGTAAGCAAGCTATAAACATCCCACCACAGCTTTCCAAGGAAAAGACAGAAAATTAGGACTACAGCAAGTTATATTGTTAAATATAACAAACCACATGGCCTCTGGAGGAGGGTTTGAATCTAAAATCAGAAGTGAAAATTACCTTGGCTGTTCCAGAAGGTGACAGGGGAGGGGACGTACAGCCAAGGATGCAGAGAACTGAAAGAGCTTTTATCAGCAGGGCTTGGGAAGAAGGAAAAATAGGAGAAAGAGGCAAAATGGAGATGTAAAGAGGAAAAAGAGTTCTGAAGTGCTGCCAGAGGAGTAGCAACATGCCGTGACACTGACATCTGTATTAACAACTTATGGAAGGGGTTGGGAGTGGAGTTTGAGGCATCCTTGCAGGAGTTACTTGGTGCTGTCAGAGCTGATTTGATGATGGTGACACGAGGTCAGCTCTGAGCTGTCAGCAAACAGGGAGACAACCAGAGCATCAAAACATGGGCTGAGAACATGAGGTTGACTTAGCTCAACCTCCCTTGCCCTTAGAAAAAGGGGAATTCCACAGAACAGGGGATGCCAGGGAGGCTCCAATGGCCAGGGAAACCCAAGCAGCTCATTTTCCTGTCTAACCATGGAAAGTGAGATGGATCTGAGGGATGTGGGGAAGGAAACAGCAACTGGATGTCAAGAAGTTTGCAGAAAGAGAGATGAAAGAGGAAGAAAAGATGACTGTGAGCCTGAGGGAATTTAGAGGTTCAGGAGAAAAAAAGGGAGGCTTAAAAAGAAAATAAGGTCAGGTCTAGCTCAAAAACTGAGCCCAAAGGATGGGCTGCAGAGCAGCTGTGATGTGCAATTTGGTAGGAGGCAGGTCAGCACATCTGGGCTGAAGCAGCAGCCTGTGCCGAGGAGACATTGGAGCGGGTAAATGTTGTACTTCATTTCTCTTTCTACACTTACCACTTTAATATATTTTCAGCTAACATTTCATTACAATTTCCACAAACATTTCATGTCACGACTTCATTACAATGCAGGCTGCAGACGGAACAGCTGTAAAATAGCCCTGCCAATGCTGGTAATTTGCACTGGGAATGTAATATCCAGCTCCAGTCGCTGACGAGTGCTGTGCAAAATGAGCTAACTGGCATTTTTCATTTCTTTAACCACTTACCTCAACAATTAAATGTATTGCAATGCTAAATGGGTAGTATATAATCAGTCACTGCAGACTGTATAAAAGCATCAGACCATACATCTCTGTTGTTTTGTCATGAGCTGTACAACGTGCTGGCTTAGCACTCTGCAAACGGCTTTGTTCTCTCGTTTCTTTAATTGTACACCAAAAAACCAGGAAAGTTTCATTCATACTGTGTGTGTGTCTCCTGCTCTGTGCCAAATCCAGTATTCTCTCCTTTTCCTACGCAGTGCAGATCACAGAGGAAGGTTTTAGCACAGCAGGCTTTGAGGTGGAAAACCAGTTACTGCTTTAGTATTTTTGATGTTCCACTGTCGCTGCTGGAACAGCTCTTGAGCTGAGACATGGTTGGTGCTCCCAGTTACTGCTGGATTTCTATTTCTCTGCTTTGGACAAAAGCTGAGATGTTTGGTTTGTGATTCAGTCATCTATTTCTCAAAAATGTCTGGTGGGCTTTACTCAGAATAGAATCATGGAATGGGTTGGGTTGCAAGGGACCTTAAAGATCATCACATTCCAA
>WAAE01000087.1:35581-110245 GCA_013400495.1 Nicator chloris
GGAAGCCATTCCCTGTGTCCTGGCCCTGCAGCCCTTGGCAATTGTCTCTCTCCATCTTTGCTGGGGCTCCTTCAGGCCCTGCAAGGCCACCCTGAGCTCAGCCCAAAGCTTCTCCTGTGCAGGCTGAACAATGGCAGCTGTGGCAGCCTTTCCTCCCAGCAGAGCTGCTCCAGCCCTCTGCTCATCCTGCTGCCTCCTCTGGGCTCTCTGCAGCAGCTCCAGGTGCTCTCTGTGCTGTGCCCAGGGCTGGGGCAGCTCTGCAGGTGGCTCTCACCTGAGGGGACACAGGGGGAGAATTATGCTACAGAGAGTCATTGACTGAACCATGCATTTCACCCCCCTATTTTGGCACAGTGTAAAAGGAGAGAAATTGGAAGAAGTGAAGCAGCTGTATTTAGTCAGAATACCTGGCAAAATGTAGTGAAGTGAACGTGAGCTGACTGATGATAAAGTTTCCAAATGACCAAAAGCACCTCAGGCTCTCAAATCTGATAGACTGATGGGATTTATGTTCCTGAGACATTCCAGAAATCTCTCGCTGGTGCTTTGTCATTTAAGAAAGTCACATTCCTTTGGAAGGGCTTGAAGCTGAGTGCATAGCCCTGGGGTGACCCCCAGCAAAGGCAGGCATGGGGCTGGGGGGAAATTGCCACCATAAAAAGTCAGAATTGGCTGAGTTGGAAGGGACCCACCAGGATCATCCAGTCCAACTCCTGCACAGGACACTCCAGGAGTCCCACCATGTGCCTGAGAGTATTTTCCAAATGCTTCTTGAACTCAGACAGGCTCCCTAATGTCCAACCTAAACTTCCCCTGGTACAGCTTGAGACTGTCCTCCTGTCCTGTCAATGGGATCAGTCAACTCCTGATTGATCAATCCCTATTTCTCATGGAGCTGTGGCTGTGCAAGGCACCAGGAGCGTTTCTCTTCAGCAAGTACAACAACAATAACAACAAAAATCTGTTTTAAAAAGCACAGGAGTGGTATGGTAAAGGTGGGCTGGCAGCAGGCTGGATGGGAGCCAGTGTGTGCCTGGGTGGCCAAAGAGGCCAGTGGCATCCAGGAGTTGTGTGGCCAGCAGGAGAGGGCAGGGATTGTCCCTCTGTGCTGGGCACTGCTGAGGCCACACCGTGACTTCCCCCGTCCAGTTTTGGGCTCCTCACTTCCAAAAGGAGATTGAGGGGCTGTAGCATGACCAGAGAAGGGAATGGAGCTGGGGAAGGGTCTGGAAAACATGTCGCACACGTGTTTGGAGTTTCCATGCCCGCCAGTGCTCCCTGGTAAAGTCTCCCCATCATCTCCTCACTCCCACACCAGCACTCTGCAGGGTTTTACCGAGTGGTTTTTAAGGGGTGTTTTGGGGGCTGTGTTTTGCAGCACAGGCCTTATTCAGACCCTCTCCCCTCACCTCATTCCTCCCACAGTGTTATGGCTGGTGAGAGTTGGCTGTGCAGGGCAGTTTAGGATGCTCCATGCAGTTTCTGTTTGAAGGTCTGGGCCAGGGGTCCTCAAACTTTTTAAACAGGGCGCCGGGTCACTGTGCCCCAGACACTGTCGGGGGCCGGACTATAGTTTGGAAAAAAATGAACGAATTCCTATGCACGCTGCACGTATTTTATTTGCAGCAGTGCACAAAAAATAGGAAAAAGAATGCAATATTTAAAATGAAGAACAATTCTAATCAACAAAAACAAATAATATTTCAGTGTGAACTATGGGCCTGCTTTTGGCTAAAGAGATGGTCAATGTTAGGTTCCATATTTGTCACTGCTAGTCGTAGCAAGTGTCTTTCTCATCTGCATGTCTCGGACGCTACCTCGGTGGGACGGACCCCCCTGTTATAAATGGGGTTGACTGGACTCTGCCTTGATTCCCGGAGTGGGAATGCCCACCAGTTACACCAGTTACCTTGCATGTCCTGTTCATTAAGTTGTTTATTGTTAATTATTGTTCTCTGCCATATCTGTTGAGTTGCTTTTTCCTGTTTTGGTTGTCTCTGTCAGGATGGTCAAGCCCCGCTGATCCCAAAGATGGCTGCCAAGACCGAGAGGAGGAGAAGAGGTGGGCCCATCAAAATAAGAAGTCCAATGGAGTGATGGGACCAAACAGAGGGCCAAAAAGGATAGATGGCCAAGAACTGGGACTAAAGGGAGCAATGCCAAGGACACTCATGTGCCGGCTACACATAAGATGACCCCCTCACCCTCACTTAAGCTCTCAATCTCACCCTAATCTATAGAGACCACTTTCTGGGTAAGACCCCTAGAGCAGAGAGCCTCATCAGTCTTCTGGGCGTCCCATGAGGGTGGAAGATCCAGCTTGGCCACAGCCGCACTACGTGACAGATCTGCTCACCTCCTCCTCCGGCTCGCCATTCGGGACTACGGCGGTGTGCGTGCGACCCGTCAGGCCCCCTTCCAGCTGACCTAATGAAGAGCTGATTTTCAGTAAAGGCTGAGGCCCATTCTTTTCACGCCCATCTGAGAGCGGTGGTCGAGAAGGGACGGGAGGGAAGTGGCCAGGGCCCTGTGCGGGGCAGCCGGACAGCTCCGCCGGCCCCGCGGGTTCGGGCCCACAGGGGGAAGCGGCCATGGCCCTGCGGGGTCGGGCCCACGGGGGGAAGCGGCCGTGGCCCTGCGGGGTTGGCAGCGGGCAAGACTGAGGACCCTGGTGGGCCGCACTGAGGACCCTGGTGGGCCGCACTGAGGACCCTGGCAGGCCGGACTGAGGACCCTGCTGGGCCGCACTGAGGACCCTGGCGGGCCGGACTGAGGACTCAGGCGGGCCAGACTGAGGACCCTGGTGGGCCACACTGAGGACCCTGGTGGGCCGCACTGAGGACCCTGGCAGGCCGGACTGAGGACTCAGGCGGGCCAGACTGAGGACCCTGCCGGGCCAGACTGAGGACCCTGGTGGGCCGGACTGAGGACCCTGGTGGGCCGCACTGAGGACCCTGCCAGGCCGTATCCAGCCTGCAGGCCGTAGTTTGAGGACCCCTGGCCTGGGCTGTGCTCTTCTCCCAGCCTGGAGCAGGCTCTGGTGCTGAGCCTGCTCCCCCAGGGCAGCTGAAGGAGAGGCAGAGGTGCCTGAGAGTGTGACACGAAGGCAGCAAGGGCTGGAAATGCCACAGTCAGTGCCCTGGGCTGGTTTTATGCTGCTGCAGTCACTGCAGGTACAAGTTTAGCTCCTTCTGAGAAGGAAGAACTTTAGAACTTAAAGAAGAACTTTAGTCCCTTCTGAGGCTCCTGCCCTTTTCCTGTCCCCTCAGCAGGTCCCTGTGGCGAGGGTGGCAGTGTGCTCACCCCGGAGCCAGAGCTCCCTCTCCTCGGATGTGTCACGTTTGCTGGCCAAGGCATATTCCCATTTCTCCCAAAAGATGGCACTAGGATTCACCGAAACTGAGCTGCTCGGCACCCTGGATGCTTTCGTGTGTTCGTGAGAAATCCCTCCAGGACCCTCCAGGCAGTGTCCAGCCCTCACTTCCATAACCCTCTGGAGCATCCTTCCCCGGGCAGAGCCTAACTGGACTCAAGGTTATGGGCAACAACAGCAGAGGGAAAACCGAGTTATCACCTGCTCAGAGTGTGCAGCAGGAGGGGGTGTCTTTTCCTAGGATGCAAATATTCCTCCCCCTGCTCTCCTGTGTTTTATTTCTGAGGCAATGAGAAAAACAAATATACAATATTGGAATTAATCCTCTTGCACGCTGACATTATTTGCCGTAGCAAAATTGACAACATTAAGGTTTTTACTCAGATGTTAATTATTTTTTCATTTGAACAACATAGCCCATAAGCCTAGGAACAGAGAATCTGCCTGGTAATTTAGACCACGTCTTAAGGGGTTTTTTTAAATGTGAATGTTTCTACATCAAGATAATTATAGAAATATTTCCATGATTAGAAGGATACAGCTAATGAAAGTAACTTTTGGTGAGATTATTTTTCCTTGCAATTTCTATAACCCATTGAAGAGAGCTTTTTATCTGTCAGTGAAGCAATCATTTCTTTTCATGAAAAACAGTGCCCATTCCAAGATAATGGACTTTTTGTATTCATTAACATCTCTAATGGAGCTATCACCTGAAGAGGTGGAAGTTTTCTTTTCATTAAAGAAAATGATAGGATCACAGCTCTATAAATGAAAAAAAGTGTGCAGATGAAGGATTTCCAAAGACAGCAGAATTCCATGGCTGAAAGTGCTGTCTCAGTGCATTTAATAACAGAGGGAGCACCTTGTCCAAGAAATTCACCTGCCTGGGCTGCTCAGCAGCATCCAAGGACCACTGAATCCTACAAATGCTCTAAAATCGCGCTCATTTGCAATAGCAACTTCAGCAGTGACGCTTTCTGCTCTTTTGCTTTGCAAATGTTGGTGTCTCCTGAAAGATAGGTGCCCGATTCCCACGTGCTTCCACTCTTTTCTGGTACCAAAGTTTAGCATGCAGACAGAAAAGTTCTTTTTTTGCCTCTGTGTGCTACCAGCACTAAAGAGTGATTAAAAACAGGAGTATGAGAGGCATCTGAAGACTCTACTGAGCCCTGATGTGAAAAGCCCTCATGGCAGAGCTGGGGAAGGTGATGTTCTTGCAGTTAGGGGTCCTTCCAAGCACCTGAGCTTGGAGCTTGGAGGTGTCTGTCAGGAACTTTGCTGTCCCTGTCCATTTTCCTATTTTAACAGTGATCTGCACATCCCACTCATGCATTTTTTTATGCTTTGCAGTCCATTTTCGCTGCTCGTGTCTTTGGGGCTGTTCAGTGATTTACAAATTACCACTCACCTTTGCAGCACAACTGCTAATTAAGCACTAAAGTGGTAGCACACATTTGGAGGAGAGGACTGCTCCAGGATGGATTCACTTGGAGCCCTTCTGGAGGGCAGGATTTACCCATGGACTTTCTGGAGGGCTGGATTTACCCATGGCCATTTTGGAGGGCTGAATTCACCCAGGACATTCTGGAGGGCAGGATTCACCCATGGACTTTCTGAAGGGCTGAATTCACCCAGGACATTCTGGAGGGCAGGATTCACCCAGGACATTCTGGAGGGCAGGATTCACCCATGGACTTCTGGACGGCTGCATTCATCCAGGACATTCTGGAGTCACTCATGGCCATTCTAAAGAGGTGGATTCACCCAGGACATTCTGGAGGGCTGGATTTACCCATGGACTTTCTGGAGGGCTGCATTCATCCAGGACATTCTGGAGGGCTGGATTCACCCATGGACTTTGTGGAGGGCTGGATTCACTCAGGACATTTTGGAGGGCAGGATTCACCCACAGACATTCTGGAGGGTTGGATTCACCTAAATCCCTTCTGGAAGGCAGGATTCCCCCCTTCTGGAGGGCAGGATTCACCCATGGCCCTGCCAGAGGGCAGGATTCATCCAAATCCCTCCAGGAGGGTAGGATTCACCCATTACCCCTCCTTAGGGCAGCAGTTCGCTACCTTTTATAAACTCAGGAGGCCCCTGGCAAAACAAAACAAAACCAACCCCCAAAAACTCTCCAACAAACAGCCACAACACAATGCTTTCCAAAGCAGCCCCTGAGGGTGGAAGGAGCATCAGTCTGGGATGTTTTGGAGCCGAAGGCACGGGGTGCTGTAAGAGGAGCTGGCACTAGATGGAGCGATGGGTTAGCGCGATCCCTTCTCGCCGGAGATCCCGCTGGAAGCACATTCCAGGGGTTTGGCAGGATGAAGCACGTTTGTCAGCCTCCTCTCCAGAGGCGCCGGGCTCTGAAGGAGCCGTGTGGTCTCGGGTCAGGGCTCAGAGAGGTGCTCAGCTGCCTTTGCCAGCCAGGTCCCACCCCAGTTCCACTCCTCCGCTTCCATCAACAGCATCACTGCCCGGAAACTGCAGAAAAAGCCATGCTAATTACCAAAATTAATCATCCCCAGAGCACAGGAGCCAACCTCCAGTGCCAAAACAGGCCCTGGGTTGAGTCTGGCTCTGCCGTGGGGGCTGTTTTCCTGCAGCCCCCAAGCCCAGCTGGTACCACCACCAGCCAGGGGAGCAGAATTCCATCTTTTCTGCCATTCCTGGGCACTGGAGCTCCACCTGACAAGTCCTGAGCTGCCACGCTCACTGATGTCAGTGGCAGCAAGTGGGACACGAGGTGCTCCGAGGATGCCTTGGCACCTGGCTGGCAGGAGCCTTTCATGTGGCTTCTTGGGTGTGACTGAAAGCAGCTTTTGGCCCAGGGGGATGGGTGCTTTTTGCCTTTGTGTGTGCCCTGTGTTTTGTCATTGTGGTGTGAAACTGGTCTTCTGGAGAGTGGTGATTTATAGGGGGTCTGTTTTACCTTCAGAATTTTTAGGGATTCTTTTGGGGATCTGCTTTAGCTGCTTCTTTGGAAATCTGTATTGAAAATAGTGTGGCCAGCAGGAGGAGGGAAGTGATTGTCCCACCTCGAGGGCTGGCTGGGGGATTTCAATTCAAGAAAGACACTGAGGGGCTGGGGTGGGTCCAGAGAAGGACAACAGAGCTGGGGAAGGGTCTAGAGGGTAAATCATGTAGGGAGTGGCTGGGGGAGCTGGGAAAGGGGCTCAGCCTGGAGAAAAGGAGGCTCAGGAAAGATCTTTTTACTTTCTACAACTCTCTGGCAGGAGAGTGCAGCCAGGTGGGGATCGGGCTGTGCTCCCAGAGAATAAGGGACAGAACAAGGGGCACCAGGGGAGATTCAGGTTGGACACCAGGAGCAATTTCGTCACAGAAGGAGTGCTCAGGCCTTGGCAGGGGCTGCCCAGGGAGGTTTGCAGTGCCCATCCCTGCAGGTGGCCAAGGAAGGGCTGGAGGTGGCACTCAGTGTTCTGTTCTGGGGACAAGGTGGGGATGGGGCACAGCTGGGACCCCCTGGGCTGGGAGGGCTTTTCCAGCCTCGGGGATTCTGTGATAGGCCATTAATTGTGGTTGTTCAAAGCATGATTTTTTCCTCTTCTGAAGAGATGATTTTCTTCCCATCACATGCCAGCAGCAGACTGGGGGCCAGAACAACAACTCCTGGGAGGATTTCCTTCATGCTACCATGGATAAGCACATGAAATCCTACCAGCCTATACCACCCCTGACTCCAGTTTTTGGGCCACTTCAGCAGTTTTAGCCACTCTCCCACAACCCCAAGAAATATTCTGAGTGCAACTTAAACCAGTCCTGGTGTTTGATATTTATCTGCTTAGAGCCTCTTTAATTACATGCATTAGTGGTCAAAACCGGGGCACCACGGGAGACCCAAATGTGTCTCCAATCAAGGCATTGCTTTATAACTCACAAAGAACTGAAAAGAAAGAAAAAGTAATGTATTATAGGAATTGAATCCATCATAACTGTTGTTCATTAAGTGTCTCCTTCTGTGGTACCCACAATGCAAACCTGAGCTTACTTTCCCAGAAGAACAAAGTTACTTTTAGCACATGAAGGAGTTTTTAAAAGCTTGAGCTTTTAAAGCCTATGGAAAAATAAGCATTGAAAAAAGATGGGAAAATAATAACCTTGGGGAGGGAAAGAGGGATAGTGATCACAATAAAACTGTGAGTTTTGAGTGTGATTTCACCATCAGGAACGCTGCAGTAGGAATTTGAGATTTTTTTATCATTCACCAAGAGGGACAAAGCCTAAACAATTGGGTCAGGAATATTTTTTAGGAGCAAACAAGGCAAGCTGAGTTTGCTGTGACTCCTGGGTTCAGCTTTGAGGTCAGCAGGGCCCAGTTGCTTACCTTGCCTGACCTCCTTCAACAACACAAACCTCACCATTTCATCCAGTTATTCCTGCAACAAACTACGGGAACAGGTTCATACTTCTTCATTAACATCCTGAAAAAAACCTGCAGGAATTCTGTCACTTTCATCAGTTTTAGCCCAAACGTGTGCTCCTGCCAAAGTTCAGCCACTACTGTGTTTGTTGCTGCTCCATTATCTTATTTGTTTTCCGTCTATCACAGACGATGTGTTCTGCCCTGTAAAAGTGCCCACACGTCAGTCAGGGAATAAGAAACAATCCCACATCCCCGAGGTGACTCACACACCTCGTGGATACTGAATCACCATTGGGATGAGGTGAACATGTGGTGTGCAAAGCAGAGGCTGGAACGCTTTCAGCCAAAACACTCAGAAAATGCTGCTGCAAATTAGGGAATTCACGAAGAGCAGCAGCTCGTGAGAGATTGTTTGTAACCCAAAGGGCTAAGCTAACAATTCCCAAATGTTTCTGGCTGTCACCCCTAGGGGAGACTGTTCATTTTGTGTGCCCCTAAACCCAGAGAAATATAGAAAAGTCAGCTTGGCTTTGTCTAGCTCTAGTCCAGAGACTCTCCTGAGCAGTCCATACTCCAAATCTGAGCAGTATTGGGCTAAAATATTGCTTGTTTAGTCCTATGAGCACTAACCATAAAGGAATATTCTATAAAACCCCATAGACCACCCAAAAATCCCTTTGTGGTGGCACAGCACAATGTAGGTACCCTGCAGAAGCTCTGGAAACTCCATTCATGAGAGACCTGGCCAAGGCTATACTGGAAGCACACGAAATTATGGGAACTGAGTCACAGATCCCAGCACATATTGGATGCTTTTTTAGGTTAAAAGTAAATAGTCTTTAAGAAACTTTTTTCCCCCCATATGAAGCTGATTTGGGCTGATTATTTTGTTCAGGGCTGGACCCATGACGTTTTGTTGTTGCTTGAACGGAGAAGTTCATGTGTTAAAATGCTGTTCCAGGGCTGCAGCTGATTGTGTGCAGGTTAATAGACGAGCCTTTGTCAAGGACATTGTGCAAACACATTTCCACAAGACATTATTGTCTGGACACATGAGCAAATATTTGCCTAAAAAGTCTAATTAACCATTGTTCAAGAACTGCCACCTGCCCCTGGGTTTTCTGGCACTCTCCTGGAAGGGACTGCGTTGTACAGCAGTGCTTTTAGCCAACATTTCCACGGGAGCCAACTCCTGACCAATAATTAAGTAAACATTCATCTTGCTGCCTATTATTTTAAATTTCTTTTAATAATAAAGGAAGTGTTACGAAGAAAAGGAGTAAAGGCAACCAGTCTTGCTTTAACAGGGCTGCGGGGAAGGGAGATACGTGGCCATGGGCTGACAAAATCCCAGAATCCCAGAATCAGTGAGGCTGGAAAAGACCTCCAAGGTCACCAAGTCCAACCTGTGACCCATCCCCAGCTTGTCACCCAGCCCAGAGCACTGAGTGCCTCTTCCAGGCCTTCCTTGGACACCTGCAGGGATGGTGACACAAGGGACATGCTGGGGTAGCTGTGGATGAGCCCATCAGCAGCACAAAGGACGAGCCCATCTGTGTTGTAAAGTTCCTTTTGTCAGCTGAAGCCACGAGAAGTGATGACAGTCACGATGCCAGGGGATGGATGGACAAAAGAGGATTGTGCAGCTGTCCTGGAAAATGTGGTGTGTGACATGCCAGGAGGTTGGGGCAGGAGACCTTTTGAGCAATGTCCTTTTGCATCTCCAGTAAAGCTGCCCCAAACTGCAAATAAATGAGTTCAGAGACAAACACTCGCCCACCTGCCTTAATCTTAAAGATATATTTATACAAAGATTTATTTTGGAAAGCTACCCTCACATTCAAAGTGGAAAACCAAATATTTTTGTTTGAGAATCTTGACGTTAAATATTTTGCTGGTTAACATTTTGTCCTCTCAGCCCTTTCTGGTTGAAGTAGTTCAATGAATTTGATAGGAATTCAACAAAATATTTGGTCAATTAAAATAGGTATTTTTCTTAGTTATACCCTTTTGTTAGAAATTGTTTCAGGCACTTCCACTCATGGAAACTATGACTGTCCAAAGCGATTTTTTTTTTCATATTTATATCATCTTCATTTCAAATTCCTTCTCCCAAAAATAAATGATGTTACTGCCCAGCTAAGCTGTGCCTTGGGTTTTGTGGAGGCAGTTACTGGCTAGAAACATGTGATTGTACTAGATGTACAATCTTGGTTTGCTCATAAAACATTTTGTTGCCAGTTAATAGAAATTATTATTACTTTTCACATCTCTCAGATTTCCCAGCTGCCCAGCTCCCCCAGCTCTGGCTGCTGCAGTTCTGTTGCTCTCAGAGCTTAGCAGATGAGTTCCTATGCCCTCTCCTTTTGTTTCTTCCTCTCCTACTGCCACTGCTGACTGAAATGGTCATTTTCAGGACTTCAGCAAACAGGACTGTTGGAAAACCTGTGTTTTCCAATTTGTCCTTGTCTCGTTGCAGACAATAAGGCCCATGAAATCTCTTCTCTGTTAAGAGCTGACTGAACCACAGAAATAGAATTATAGAATGTTAAGGAAGGGAATGGAAGGGATCTTAGAGATCATCCAGTCCCAACCTTCCCTGCCACCTCCCACTAGAGCAGGTCACTCAAGGTCTTATCCAGCCTGGCTGTGGACACTTCCAGGGCCCTATAAGCGGCTTGAATTCATCCCATACTCTTTTGCGTTGTCACTGGGACCTCCCCAAGCTATCATAGGTCTTCAAAACCATAATCCATGTATGGTATTCTGTACCTGAGGCTTTGTGGCACCTCTGTGCCCATCACCTCCACCTTTGCTCAGAAAATACGACTGGCAGGTGAGGGAGAACCCAACCCACCCTTGAACGAGTTGAGTGGGGATAACTGTGCTTGCCTGGGACACACACACTGACCTGAGGCCCTTCACTGCTGTCACCTTCCCCCTTTGATCTGTCACTGCACTTGTGCTATGGCAACCACCAGTGCTGCTGACAAGAGAAGCAAAATAATGTCACCAAAACTGCCCCAAAATAGCCTCCTCTCCATCACTCGAGACGCCCTTCTCCAACGCCAGCTGTCAACTGCCCGCGGCAGGAAATGCTTCCTCCGGTGTGTTTTCCTCCTGAGGGACTGCGAGCTCCCAAACATGCCATTGTGCAGAGCAGGGATTCAATACACAAAAGGCTAAAAACTGCACAGCATCCTGTCCTGGCTGTTCCTAAAGCAGAGTCCTTCTCTCACTCCGCGAGGTGCTGAGGGGCCCACAGGAGGAGCGCAGGTGCCTGGGCCGGCAGCGCCGTTGTCACAGCAGAGTCACCCCCCTAAGGACAAGTCCTGCACCAGAGGGGAGCACGTGGAGAACAGAGCAACTCAGTGGGCTGAAATGTCCCTCCCTGCCCAGAAAAAGAGGGAAATGGGGTGTTGAATGATTTCCTTGCACAAGGACTGCGCGGCCCGCTGAGCTGAAGGGAAGAGAGGTGCTGATGATTTATGGCCATTCCTACAGGCAGGCTGCCTGTCCAACCTTCCAAAAAACACACTGTCCTTCACTGTGCAGGCTTTACTGGCATCCTGCTCTCGGTTTGGTGTGGCAAAGGCCTTGGAAACGACTCTGTGTCCAGCCCTTTTGGAGAAGGGGGCAGAGGTGGTGGGCTGCAACAAATTGCCGCAGAGTCATCGGGAGCGTGAATGGCGCAAATGCCAGGAAATATCCTCCTGCTGCTTATATTTAGTTACTGATAAGGCTGCACAGACCCAGAGCATGCTGTGCCCTCTCCTGTGCCTTTCCTGCCCACTGGGGAGCCTTGTGCAAAGGTTTCACTGATGAAAGAGGAAATAATTTCTTGCTGCATGCCAAGGTTATAATCGGGGGGGGGGGGGGGGGGATTTGCGCAACTGAGAAGAACCTAGACTTTTCTTCATCTCTCCCGAGGAAATTGAGAAGCTCCATTGCCAAATATCTGTTGGGAGAATCAAGAGGAAGCAGAGGTGTTTATCCTCTGGAGGAAGTGGGAGGGCTCAGGGGCTGCAGCAGTGACATTATCTCAGTGCGGGGCATGCCTGGGGCCGTGCTGGGACTCTCATCCTGTTGCCTTGGAGGAGCAGGAAGCCTCCATCCCTGAGTCCTCTCTCCTGCTGGTGCCCATGGTGCACTGAGCCTCTGGGAGGTCAGAAACCCCGTGGGATCTTTTATTTTAACCTCTGCTTCAAAGATCATGTGCTTTACTGTGAGTTTCTGTGTGTGACTCGCTTCTCAGCCATGCCCTCCACAGCCCCCTCATTCAGCTTTTCCTGTTGACCAAAGGTTTGATTTCTCTCTGGATGAAAAAAAAAACCAAAAACCCAACCAAACAAAAACACCAACCCAGAAATACCTCTCTGTGTATCTCACCCATTCCTACCTCAGCTTAATGGAAATTACTCTCTGAATTTAGTCAACAATTCTGTTCAGGCTGTTCTGCTATCCATAGTTTGGGGATTATTCTTATTATCCTGCTTTTATCTGCTCAGGAGCCATATGTGTCTCCAGAAGTATATTATATCACATAATTAGCATATGGGGTGTGTGGTTTGGCATCCCTTTCCCAGAGGAAAAATGACTTGTGCAGTGTTGTGTGTTGATTTAGTGCTTTCAGGGTTTTCAGGATTCACTTGGGGTTTTTTTAATATCCTCATTCCTCTTGGTGTGTGTATTAGAGGGGACAAGGGCCCACAGCTCCTGTGGGCAGATGCTTTCATGGTGCAGGACCAGCTCCCAAAGTTCCATTTTCTCCTGAATAGAGAAATATTAAATTTATGGCAGAAGTTATTGGCAGCAGTGAGGTCATTCTCCACCTCAAAACTTGAGGCAAAATTCAGAAATGCTGGGCTAAGACCTGTGGCAACTCTGTCTTCCCCAAGACTGCAAAGCAGAGCTGCCACAGCTTTCTCTTGCAGCTGGTGTTCCCACGAGCTTGATGGTTTTCACAGGATCACAGAATGGTTTGGGTTGGGAGGGACATTAAAGCCCATCCAGTGCCACCCCTGCCATGGCAGGGACACCTCCCACTGCCCCAGGCTGCTCCAAGCCCCAATGGCCAACCTGGCCTTGGGCACTGCCAGGGATCCAGGGGCAGCCACAGCTGCTCTGGGCACCCTGTGCCAGGGCCTCACTGCCATCATAGGAAAGAATTCTCAACTTAGATCCAATCTAACCTTGCCCTCAGTCAGTTTGAAGTCATTCCCCTTTGTCCTGTCACTCCATCCTCTTCTAAATACCTGGAGCTTTGTCTGAAATGCCCACAAATCCCACAGACTGCACCTGGAGGTGGTTCAACCCCACATGGGGCTTGGAACAATCTGGTCTAATGGAAGGTGTCCCTGCCCATGGCTGGGGGTGGAATAGGATGATCTGTAAGGCCCCTTCCAACCCAAACCGTTCTGTGACTCTGTGGTTGCACCCTGGATCAGAAATGTGTGCACACAAGGTGCTTTGCCCTCTGTCAGCTCTGCCAGCTCCTGCAGAGCCTTTCAAGGAGAATTGAACAGGTTTTACAGTATCTGTCCGTTTACACATAAAACCAAATTACATAATTATAGCTCCTCTCAGAGTCCAGGGAACACATCCACAGAGCAGCACGATTTGGCCTTTAAACAGGAGCACTTTCACCAAGCTGAACGATGCTGCAGTGGCAAAATCTGTTGTAAATAATTTATTTCACTTGTGTAACCACGAGAAAAGAGAGCAGGAAGGAAAGGGCACCTGCATTTGCAGCCAGCCAGGTTGGCATCAGCCCTGGAAATGGATCTGGGCAGGGATCAGAATAAACCTGACAAAGGTCGTCCTTTGTGTATGACCTGCAGTAAATAAAAAGGGGTGTAAACACGATTCAAAATAAACAGAAAAACTCCTTTTTCTTTCAGAGGCAGCTCGTGGTGAGGAGAGGGGAACTGGGGAAGCTCTGGGGCTGCCACAGCCCAGCCACAGCTGGGAGCAGCACAGTCCCCAGAGTGCCCTGGCAGGGTCACAGGGTGACAGGGACACTGCTTTGGCCCATGAGAAGCATCCAGAACAGGAATATTTTCCAGCTGACCCCCGTTGCTGGCAGAGTTGGCAAATGAACAACCTCTCTGACCCAGGGAGATACAAACCCTCTCCAGACTCCTCTCATACTCTGGACCCCATGGCTCCCTGTGCGGGGGGGAGGCATCTCACAGGTGCCCCTGGTCCCTCCAGATCCCCCAGGTCCCTCCAGGTGCCCCAGGCCGCCAGGCACTGCCAGCTGCAGCTCCAGGCATGTTCTGCATGGCCCACGTCCCTGGGGCCAGCTGGGCTTGTTTCATGCCAGCCACTCTGACTTCAGTCCCAGCTCATCAGCAGCAGGCACAGCCTTCAGAGACAACAACTTTTCCTTAAAGCAAATCCACTTCCAAGGAAAGAAACAGCAGAAACTGTAATTCTAGTCTCTTCCTAAAGGCTGACCCTTCCCTGCTTCTGGAGAGGCCCATCCCACCCTCTTGGCAAAAGCAAACCCACCTCTTGCTTGTGCTTGCCCATCCTCAGCTCCCACCTGAAAGGAGTTTTGGTTCCATAATCTTTTGACCCCAAACTGCACTGAGATCTAATTTTCAGTGCTTTGGAGGCAAGACCTCTGAACCCAACAGCACTGCTTATGATATAACCTTAAATCACCTTATCCAGAAAACTGGAAGGTTACTTCCCTCTTTTTGTTTTCTCCAGAATAATTTAAATTAAAACCTATCCCTGGACCCCAGATACAGTTTAAACAGTTACTTCTAATAACCTTCATAAAGTCATTATGTTCATTACCTAATAATATATAGTTGGGAGTCATAAAGTTTATTTACACTAGATAGCTGTCCAGGTATGTGGAAAGCAGCTCAGTCCTGATAATCAAACAAATACCTTCAAATTCAGGAAGTTGATCAGCACACCAATTTTTTTTTTTTTTTTTTTATTTAATGAAGTGATATTCCTGCCAGGTCTGGGATATTTCTCTGTACTTTGTTGACTTCCAAGAGCAGTGTACTTTGTTCCTTTGTTCTCTTCATGCTACAGTAAGCAAAGTCCTTCATGTTTTCTTTCCTCTTGGACCAAAAGGAGCCACCTGAGAGCTGGCCATGGTTTGGGAGGGAGCCCTTGGGAGGCTGGGGGTGGCTGAGCTCACGTCACATCAGCACTGGTTGTGCTGTCCCACGTGTGTTAGCACAAGTCCTGAAGTCACCCTTAGGTCACAGGTGACGTGCCAGGGGCTGTGCTGCCCTTCAGCACCCAGGGACACCCAAAAGGGACCCTGTCCTTGTCCTGAGCACCCCTGCACAGGCAGGGGGGCAGAGCGTGGCCTGACAGGGCTCGTGTGTGGTGTTGGGTCACCTCAGGTTGCTGATCTCATTTCTTGGGCTTTGGTTTGATAGGAAGGATTTGCAAATAAGGCAAATGTGTCTGGAAATAGGCACCAGGGTTCTGTTCTGAGCTCTGCCATGGGCTTCCTGAGACAGCGTGGGAAAGCCACTCCATCTCCTCATTCCTGGATGGGGAGGGAGAGGGAATCTCTCATTTCTTCCTCCCTTTGTTCAGCTCATCCCTCAAGACTTAATGGCTGCTCCTCTGTGTACGAGTATCCTGAGTTTGGCCACAGCCCGTAGGTTTTACTCTAAAATAGACAATGGATAGTAACAAAAGTAGCCATGAAATTGCTATCACCAGACAGGAATCAAAAAGAAATGAAATAAATGGCATGCAGCTGGATTTTGTTAGTTCTCTAGGTTATGTGGAGCTCTTAGGGCAGGTTAAGTGTGGCAGGTTCTTGTAACAGCACTGAAAGTCTCACCAATGTTTGGGTTTTTTTGAAAACTTCATGTCCCAGAGTCAGGTGGTTATAGCTGAGTCTCACTTCCCACTGAAAATCAAGTTTTGCTGCTTTCAATGGTCCAGAGAAAAGCTTTAGAATATTATTCCTGGAGGAAGGGGGAGAGGTGGAAAATGAGGGGGAAACAGGGGAAAGGCAGAGCAAGAGAGAGGAAAAGAGGAAGAAAGAGAGAAAGAGAGAGAAGGAAGGAAGGAAGGAAGGAAGGAAGGAAGGAAGGAAGGAAGGAAGGAAGGAANAAAGAAAGAGAAGGAATTGTTTTGTTTTGTTTAAGGTCTCATGATGTTTATGCCAGCCCTAGGAACTTCAGTGGGCTGATTCGTGGTTTCTGAATGGATATCTTTGGCAGCACAGCAATCTTACTTAAGACTCTAAACAATTATGTTCTCAGAGTCTCCAAATAAAACGCTTGCGCTTTAACAACAGTGGAAAAGTGAAAGGTTTGGCTTCTTTCCCCTCTGGATTAACAATGGCATGAATGGAAAACTGGTGCTGTGTGCTGCACTGATAAAAAGAGCAAACAGATTTGTTTCTCGCAGTGCTGGAGCACATCAGCCAGGAGGACCTGAGGCAGATTTCATCTGACCCTGCTGGCCTGGGGACAGGCTGTGCTGTTCTTGCCAAAAAGTGTTTCTTCTCTAAGCTAAGAGATGCCCCCTCAGTAGTTTTGAAGACCTCCTCTTCTTTTAGAGTGTGTGGCAGTGGAAGACCACTCTCCCCAGCTAGACTGGGACAAATCCCAGCGCAGGGTATAGTTTAGGTGTCACAAAGAGGCAAAAAGTCTCAATAACTGTTAAATATCCAGGAATTTGCTCCCCACAAGCAAACCCACTCAGTGGATCCTGTTCAGCATAAGAGTTAGAAAATCAGAAGCCTTACACAGACTGTTTTTAGGGCTTAATGCAAGGTCTTCTGGACATCCCATGCGAATCATTGGATGTTGAGGGGATGCTCCATGTCCTGCTCTGCTTCCCCTGTGCCCCAAATCTGATGAGAGCAGCTCTTTGGCTAAGATCCCCCATCAGGCAAACCCCTGAGTTTTCCACTCCTCAATTATGACCACGAACTCTACCCAGCTGACCCAGGTCAGCTTCGAGCCACAAACCAAATCTAAACTTAATCTGGATGGAGACCCAGCCCCTTCCCCGTGCTCAGAACACGCAGGAATTCTGCAGGGGAATTTTGGAATTTTCCATGGTCTGTGATAGTCTCTGTGGAGCAGCAGTGTGGGCTAAGCAAGCACGGAACGGGGGCTGTGGAGGGCCAGAGGAGTGGAAGCAATTGTTTGCTTTGTGGGTAATACCTTGGAAGTCCACGAGGCTGCTCTCTAGGGAAAACATGGGAAATCAGTGGTGGAATCTGTGTCTGCAACATTCTGTAAGGGCAGGGTTCAGCAAATGAGGCAGAGCTAGAAGGGAGCACCAGAGGGGCTGTGCTAAGACCCCTGAAGTTTCTGTTTTCTCCATATTTGAAAACTTAGGGAAGAAAAAGAAATGTCAGTGATTTCTGCCTGAGGTTTCCATCCTTTGGATTGTCTGCCCCAGGGAGGGTTTGCCCTGTGAACATTTAAAGTGGAGCAAAGTGTCCCCAGCGTGTGAAAACTCAGCCTTGTTCAGAGCTGACACAAAAGGCTTCCCCCAGCAAATCCCTGTGGCTGAGCCCTTCCAGGTGGGCTGAGTGACCAGGAATGCCTCTTTTACCATGAATTCTCAGCTCTTTGCAACATAAATGCCCCTTGGAGGGTTTTTTCCGAGCATATTTTGCAAAACTGTCAAGCTTCAGACGTGCAAGCACAAACACAACCCAGTGGCAGGGTTGGTTTGGGGAGCCTTGGGTGACTTTGCCCAGACATATATTCCAACTAAACAGCACAAATGTTCAAATTCCTTGGCTTCTTTCTGGAGTCCCAGGTCTTTACCTTGCCTTCAGATCTGGATCAGACCAGAACTGCTTGGGAGTGATTTTCCTTTATCAGCTCCTTTACAGGTAATTTAGCAGCTGTCCAAGCTGCTTATTGACTCTGAAGAGCAGAAACTCCATCTTTCAGATAAGATTACTCTCCTCCGAGTAAATATTGGGCAGGGCACAAGGAAGGGATGAAAACTGCAGACAAAATGGAAAGGAAATGGCTGATCAGGCTGTTAGAGAGTTAGTTCAGGTTGAAGTACCTTTGGAATTGGTCAGAAAGGAGATTAGAGGGGAAATCAGTTCATGGCTTTGCAGGACCAAGGGCAATGCTCTGCACTGGCCTGTGATCCTCTCAGTGTTCACCTGCCAAGATTGGTAGATTCAGACACTGAAAGTTAATTTGGAAAGTCTGCAGAGCTGGTAGAAATACTCTTGAGCTAAATGTGCCTGCTCACTGTGGCATCCAAAGTCACCCCAACTCCTGAACAGAAAAATCAAAGCTTTAAAATCCTTTACTCTGTGGAAGGGATGCTTCTCTGCAGGGAGGCAGACACCAGGCTTGCCCCCTGCTCCCACAGGAGAACTTTTGGAGGGGAAAACGTTTGTGACAAGCTCTTTGTTGGAGGGAAGACTTCCAGGGTGCAGAACCTGGGAGAGAGACAAAAGGATGACGAGCTGCATCAGCTGCAAACCTGGGTGCTGCTTTTCCACGTGGTGCTCGGCTCCCCTGGTGACAGACACGTTATAAATACCTCAAGACAGACCCATTTCAGAGGGGTGTCTGCAGCTGTGGGGAAGCTGCAGATTGGAAATTCCAACTGACTTGTCATAGGCATGAAAAATATTTCCCAAAGCCGCTCTGTGCTCGGGGGGCTTTTCCTGAGCAGAGGCTTCACTGGTCTCATCACTCTGCTGATAGAAAGGCTTGTGAGGGCTGCATTCAGCCCAAAAACTAATTAGTGCTGGAGTCAGGGTGATGTGAGGCTTGGCCTTGGAGCAAAATAATCAGACTGGTGGAGAACTGGTCGTGGTTAAAGAGATGTTTGGTGCTATAATGGGGTTGTGAGATGAGGGGTCAGTAGCGAGAGCCCTCATTGAGTCACAGAATCACAGAATGTCCTGAGCTGGAATAGACCCCAGGGATGACCCAGTCCAGCTTCTGTCCCTGCCCAGACCCACAACAACCCCACCCTGGGCATCCCTGGCAGCGCTGCCCAAAGGCTCCTGGAGCTGTGGCAGCCTCGGGGCCGTGCCCATTCCCTGGGGAGCCTGGGCAGTGCCAGCACCCTCTGGGGATGAACCTTTCCCTGATCTCCAGCCTAAACCTCCCCAGAAACTGCTCCAGCCACTCCCTCAGGTCCTGTCCCTGGTCACACAGAGAAGAGATCAGTGCCTGCCCCTCCTCTTCCCCGCTTGAGGACTGTGATGAGGTACCTGTGCACTTCACCAAATGTTCTTGTAGGGCTTAAATCACCCATGGGACCTCAGCCAGCAGAACAGTGCAGGTAGACACTCTCTGGAAGTGTCCAAGGCCAGCTTGGGTGGGGCTCTGAGCAGCCTGGTCTATTGGAAGCTGTCCCTGCCCATGGCAGGGAGCAGGAACTAGGTTGTCTTCAAGGTTCCTTCCAACCCCAAGCATTCTAGCATATGAGGATTATGTCAGTGCTCCTATCCCAGCTACAATCAGGGAGACTTCCACCTTCAGTGGCATGATTTAAATTCCACCCAGTACCATGTCTGACCCACCCCCACACATTTGTTCCCATGCTTTGTGCTCCTGAAGGAGTGACCATCCCACCAAACCCATCTGTGGTTGTCCATGTAGGTCCCTACCTCATGGGTGACGGAAATGTCAGACAGATTTCATCCTGAATTGTGAATCTCCCCAGTCTGAAACTCTCTGGGACACACTGACATTACCACAAACGCAATTGTGAAGGCTCCTGACAGCCTGAAAGCATTTTCATTTTGGGGAGAGAAGGATTTATCGCCCTGATATTCCAGCAAGCTCAGTTCCAGGCAGTGCAATACCCAGGACACCCTCAGAACCCAATTGTGCAAACAATGGGAAGAAGAGGAAATGATGCTGGAGTTTGTGCCTTCCCCTCCACGAAGACATGAATGAGAAATTGCAAGGATGAATCATTTCTTTCTGATAAACCACTCTGTGTTAATTAAACCTAATCACTCCAGCATGGCTCCTGATACAGCTGGTAATTTTTTTACCTGCTTGCTGGTAATGGTGCTTACGAAAAAGAAATCAGGCTACAATTTTGTTGGGGTTATCAGAGATTTCCACCCATCACTACCTTGTTCCTTCCTCCACCACAGATCCCTCACATGTGCCAAGTGCCACATTAACTATTTATGGGGTGGCTGTTGCCTGAAGGAGAAGAAACCTCAAAAAAATTCTATTTCTAGGTGTTCAACCTTAACACAAAATTAGAAGTGCTCTGCTTTAAAAATTGTATTAGAACTTTTGGGGAAGATATCTTTAGTGACAGAATTTAAAAAGAACTTGTTTACAGAAGAGGTTCAGTAAGTGTTTTTAACAGGGTTTTTCCTCCTAGTTTGTCACTGGTGGTGTTTATAAAAAACAAGAACAAAATGGTGCAATGTTCCTTTGCTTCCATTTTTTCACACTACCACAAAATTTCTCCTGCCCAGACACACATTACCATAAGGTTTGCAAGTGCTCTGGGGGCCCTGATTACATTCACTGCCTGTTCTTGCCAAAATGTAAAGTAAATTATTTTCATATATATTTTATGTGTTCATAAAAAGCTATACTCTACTTGACATCTGTTATCTGGATTAAGGCTTTTCGTTCAGCTGGCCAAACAGGGATGGAAGTCTGTGGAGCATTTCATTCTCCACAATCTGCAGATGATGGTCATTTGTCAGGATGCTAATATGAAAAAAAATCCAATGAAACAAGCAATCAACCTTTGGACTTAAATAAAACAACAGAAAGGGGAAGAAATACCAGGCCCTCCTCCATAGTGCTCTCCCATTTATTATTTTTTTCTGTGTGGTCTTGTGATCATAAACGTTGCCATTACAGTCTCCACGACTTTCTTGCATCTATCACCGAGACCTTCTGGTCAAGGGAAAGCAAAATGCAGTTCTTTGAAGGTCCCCTCTGAATTCAAAAAGCCTGAACTGAAAATGAGCATTGAGCCAGCTCAGAATTGCTGCTACATTTACTAGAACCAGTAATGTCCAGAGTTATTTCCACCCTGCTCTTTTACAAGTCACATGATCCCATTTCTCCTCCACCAACAGTCTGGATAAATGAAAACCAGACTCGTAATCATACATTCAATTTTATTACCTTGCCACTGTGTGAACAGGAAGGCTTCAGAGATTAAATGGCATTTTAGATTAGGAGAGTGAGCAAACCGTAACAGCTTCAACAACAACGGCAAGAAAGAGGGAGCATTTAAATAAATGATTGTGGGCAAGAACTATTTCATACAGTCAGAACATAATTGGGTCCATAACATGGCTGATACACTGATGGCCATGAAAATTTAATTACTCATGAGCCACTGAATGAATTATGCAGTCTCTGATTGCTGCAGAATAAAGTTTATGGAGCAGATTCACTGCTGGCACAAGTAAATGGAGCTACGTTGGCTTCCCTGGAGTTGCCATCGTTTGTTCCAGCAGTGAGCTTGGCTCACCATCATTCCAGCATGGATCCAGAGTCCCTTGAAGTCCATGGAAAGGGCCCTTGACTTCAAGGGACTTTGGATCATGTCTGGGGTGCTTTGTGCTTTGCCAGCAGCTGAATTAGTCACAGCACAGATCACCCTGTACACACACGTGCAGTGTGTGACACGTAGTGACCCGGAGGGGTGGACTGGAAATGCATCCCTAGCAGCAAACACTCTATTTCTGTAACCCAAACCCACATTTGGAGCTGGTGTCCTCACATTTAGAACATTTCCACTTAGTGCCAGCCCCTGGGTTTGTTTGTAGTTTAAATCCCTGGAGAATGTTGTTCCATCACCCCCTCAAATCTCTCAGTAGCTGCCTGAAAATTGAAACTATTTTGGATGAAGCTTCATCAGAAAAGATATGGTTATAAATGAATATATTCTTGCCCTGCACCAGCTGTCTGTTCCCTAAGCCTAACTGTGAACACAGTATTCCCAAGAAAGCTCTCAGGCACAAGTTAGGTAGGAGAAGGATGATGGAGGACAAGATCACACATTTTTGTGGCTGGTTTGTAGAAGAAAGTTGCTGAGCTTGCTTTTCTCAAACTGAACATCAAATTTTATCCTCAAATACTGTCCAGCCTTAGAGAGGATCCATCTGAGCAATGCAGTGGCTCCAGTCACCACTTAACTAAAGAAACCTAAAGGAAGTCCAACAAATTGATAGTGAGACCCTGGCACAGGGTGCCCAGAGCAGCTGTGGCTGCCCCTGGATCCCTGGCAGTGGCCAAGGCCAGGTTGGCCATTGGGGCTTGGAGCAGCCTGGGACAGTGGGAGGTGTCCCTGCCCATGGCAGGGGTGGAGCTGGATGGGCTTTGAGGTCCCTTCCAACCCATTTTGCAACTCCATGTTTTTCCCTGTGTTTCCTCTGCTATTTTTTATACCCTTGTATGCATGTATATATGCATGTCTGTAGGTTTGGTAATTGATAATTAGACAAGAGAGAAAAGGAAACAACTACCAGGCCATTACAGCAACAAATTCAACTTGTTTGGATCCTTGGAAATCAAACTCTGCTAGGTTTGTTTGTTTTTATTAATGCTTGAAAAGGGAACTGCTGATCCAATGCAAACATTTGGCTTTCATGAGGCATTCACCAAAAGACCCCACAACTATTTACAATAGAATTTCAATCAGTGTATCATAAGAAACAAATTAAGAACTGGCTAATTAGCCTATCCCCAGTAATGGACATCTTAAGTTAAGTTGGGATTGCTCAACCTGGGGAAGAGAAGCTTTGGGGTGAGCTCAGGGTGGCCTGAAGGAGCCCCAGGAAAGATGGAGAGAGACAATTGCCAAGGGCTGCAGGGCCAGGACACAGGGAATGGCTTCCCAGTGCCAGAGGGCAGGGCTGGCTGGGCTCTTGGGCAGGAATTGTTCCCTGTGAGGGTGGGCAGGCCCTGGCACAGGGTGCCCAGAGCAGCTGTGGCTGCCCCTGGATCCCTGGCAGTGCCCAAGGCCGGGTTGGCCATTGGGGCTTGGAGCAGCCTGGGGCAGTGGGAGGTGTCCCTGCCATGGCAGAGATTGGAAACTAAATGATCTTTAAGGCACTTGGAAGAGATAAAAGATCTCACACATACCACTTCTCAGGTAGCATCAAATGTATTAAAAATGCCTAAGTTGACCTAACTGTGACCTCACCTTAAAACTCAGCTTGGACACCTGGTATGGACAGACCCAGCTCTGATCTGCTGGGTTGATCTTTTGCCCTTCTGTGCCTCAGCTTCCCAGCTCTGAAGAGGAATGGCAGTAAATCACCTTGACTGCCTTAATGAAGCACTAAAAACCTTCTGTTCCAAAGGGCAGCAGAAGCAAAACCAGGCTGAGTTGCTGTTCTTCAGCAGCTGCATTCAGGTATGAGATGACTCTTTGGTAATGGGATGGTGGTGTCACAATGCAGGTTTAAAAATAGACACTCTCAGAATACAAAAGTCCGCAGACAAAGTTGTGAAATACCAGTTCAGTCACTGACCATGGATTAGCAGTGAAGTCTAAGTTAAAATTCCAGCTAAAAAGCCAAATTTAGGGCTGTAAAATATAATGTTTAAGCAAACCTGTATCTGGCACCAACTGATCATCACCAATCAGAATTAGAGCTGGCTGAAATTCCTCTGGGTTAGCTTGAAACTACTGGAAGTTTAAAGCTTTTTCAGTTTTTTGTTGGGTTGTTTGTTGGGATTTTTTTTTGTCACAATCTTGATAATGGGCTTATTATGGGAGTTGTAAAATTTCATTGCAGCTCATTCGTCTCTTGAACGAAATGAAGCTCATTTTTCCAGTGGAAACAGCCTGGTCTTGATGATCCTTCCCTCCTGTGCCAGAGAAAAGGTTCAGCTGGCTTTTTGGATCAGTTTTACAGCCTCTTTGCAAAGCCAGGACGCTGCAGAGGAGGGGAACCGTGGAGCCAAGAATGTGGCCTCTGGATTTCAGTGACATTAACACCCAGAAAGAATTCCTGGGAAGGACCACTTCCATGAGGGAAGCTGGAGCCGTTCCTGGCAGCCCGGGGCTTGTCTGCACATGCAAATGAAGGCATCTGGAATGAGAGGAGCCGTAAATTCAGAGTGTGGGAGCGCTAAAACGGAGCGAGCCATGTGGCAATGTGATTATTCCCTTTTTTATTTCTGCTGGAGTCGCTCAGTGGAGCTGAGGCAGGGGAAAGACACCCACATTCCAGTCCCCCAACATCCACAGGCACCACCACTTTTGACTGAGCTCCTCGGAGTTGTTAAATGGTTGTGCTGGAGTAACTCCACGTGGATACGAGCTCTCATTTTGCTGCAGAAGTGGGGAATGGAAGGAGCCCATCAGGGAATGAACTCAGCTTGGTTATTTCCTCTCACAGTGAAAGATTTGCCCGGGTTTGTGAGGTTTGTGTAAATAAAATTGCCCGGGCAAAGCAATCAGTGTTTCATTAATGGGCATTTCACAGCTGAGTAAACATTTTTTGCCATGTTTCAGAAGGCTCAGCCATTTCTGGGTTTCAAAAGGTTGGTTTGGAGGGTCTGTTCTGGCTTTCAAACACTCTGCCTGCAGGAGAAAAGATCAGCTGTCATATTCACCCAGGAATAAATAAAAATAAATGGATTTAGAGCAATTTTCTAGAAAGAAAACACAACTTCCCTTATACTTAGGTGCAGTTTATTTGGAGTGGAATGCAAGTCTCAGTTCTGAAGTGCTCCACACTTAGGGAAGTTATTTATTTCTCCCCCTCTTCCTTGTCTGTCTTTTGGAAAGCATTTTCTTTCTTTTTTTCAGCCATAAACTGTCCTATTATACCCTCAAATCTGCAGTTTTAGAGATGATTCATGTTCATGCAGAGCTCACAGGGCTCTCATTTGTTGGTCACTGCTTTTCAGGGCACTTGGGGTACAGAACAGCTCTGAATCCACGGGAAAGAGCAGAGGGGAGAGAAGGAGAAACTGGGAATCTCAATAGGAATTACACAACCCCCATTCCGACCTTCCCCAGACACCTGATGGTGCTGCACTGAAACCAGAGTGGTTCTGTCACACAAATATCAGCTGGACACACTTTGGGAAGCCAGCACTCCCTAAAACCTGTGTTCCTCACAGGAAAGCAGCTGTTTGTCTGGAAAGCTGTCCTGACTTACAGCAGGGATGGTTATGGTGTGCAGTGTTCTTCCCGAGCTTTTTCTGCCATTAGGGTAGGATTTAGTTGTTTTTTTTGTTTGGTTTTGTTTTTTTTTTTCTCTCTGAAAATAACCATCTGGGGTTTTTTTTTGATAACTGGCGAGATCGGTCATTTAGCATGAATCACCTAATTCATCCCAGACTTTGGACTTTGATATTTATTTTGAGATCTTTCTTGTTTTGGAGCACAGCAAAAGGGTACATTTCTCAGACCATTTTACCCATTTCATCCCGTAAAGAATGAATAACAATCACCTCACTTGAAGTCTGTTGCTTAACCACAGTTGTTAAGTGAAATCGTGCTCTGCTCACGGTTCAAGTAGACATCTTTCCAGCAAAAGAGAAATAAATTATGATCCTAACCAACGTTGGATAATTAGATGCTCAATGTGAGCAGGAGAAGAGAAAAAACATTCAAATTGGTCTATAGGAGAGAACAATTTGTTGCAAAAGCCAGTGATGAGTCCTGGAGCCATCTGACCTCTATTAAGTCCTTTCTAATGTACAAAAACCCTCAACATTTTAGTCTGAGGTTGGTGGGTTCCTCAGAGAGAGCAGATATCCAGGGAGGGTGGCCAAGGAAAGTTTATTGCTGCACCCATTGGACACTTTCTTTTCTGCATGAAAATCACCAGAGCATCTCCACAGTGCAGGATCTCAGCACCAACAAACCTCCTTGGGCTGGTTTTGGTTCCCTCAGAGCCTGTCAGACACTTGAATTTCAGCTGGAGCTCTGGGAGTGCCAGGAAGTGCTGCTGGTGCTGAGGATGCTGATCTTTGGCAGAGGAGACAGGCAGAGCAGGGATGGGTTTTCTCCACAGGGAATAAATGATGGCAAGATGTCTTTTGTACTTATATTTCCTTAAACGCCTTCCTCCTTGCCGTGCAATTCGTGTCGGCCGTCGTGTCCTGGTTTGTGTGGTTAAATGTTCTCAGGGAATGGTAAAGAAGGAATGCAACCATCAATTCTCTGATCTGGTGAGGGGCACAGCCAGCACTGAGGGATTTAAAATTTCAGGGTCTAAGGGAAGCAGTGGAACCCCATTTCCCTGTGTGTACAAGAGCACGAATGCATCTAAAAAGTGAAAAAATGTTGGGAGGAGATGCAAAAAGCCCCTGCAAGTTGTGCTGCTGGTGGAATTCCCTTCTCTCTGTGCCATGTGCTGACACAGGACAAAGCAGCCCTGAGTGGGAAAATGTGACATCCTGGAAATGCTCCTTTCAGGCCACAGAGGTACAGGATGTTCAGGCAGTACCTTTGGCATTGAAAGGGCTCTGTTCTGGTAATCTCATGTTTGCAGAGAGTTTCTGCTGGAGGCTGAGCAGGGGAAGGTTCCTTTACTCACATAATCCCAGCAACAGGAGGGCGAGCAGGACACAGCCAAGCAGGACAAGAACAGTGGATAAGCAAGAGCTGGAGCACACACTGAGCTTTTCTAAACTTCTCTCCATCATGGATTTGTCAGAGTCATCACAGAGTCTTACCTGTTCCCTCACGAGCTCGGGCTGTCATCAGGCTGACACTGAGCAAACACACAAGGCATCAAGAACATTTGCTCAAATGAAGGACTTGCATTCACTTTTCCCAGAGCTTGAGTCATCTCAGCACATCTGGGAGTTGAGTTTTGGGGGTTTTTTTAACCTGGCATGCTGTGGAAGTGACAAATGTTCAGTCGTACGGATGCGTGTGAGTGTGTTTGGGGTTTTTTTCTCTGTTTTCCCATCCCCTCCCCCAGTGTATTTTACACCTAATGGCTATTTCCCCTCTTAATTCTAGCCAGAAAATTAGAGAACCATTACTGGAGACCACTCTGTTTCCCTGTCAACTCCTTGGCTTCCCACAGGCATTGTCATCCCTTTGGAAGATGAAGTGAAACATTAGTGAGGGATGGTGGATTTGACTCTGGCACATTCATCTTCTGCAAGGAAGCAACAGAGGTGAAACTGTGCTTATTCAATCACCTACCTACAGAGAAAAAATAAATACTTTTTAAAAAAAAAAAAAAAAGGAAAATAAAAAGAGAACAATGAATTATTGAAGCCAAGGCCAAAGCAAATAGTTCAGAGACAATCCATGAGGTGAAATAAGTTCTCACTCATTTGTGGGCTGTAAAGTCCAAACAATAAAGCTACTCTAAAAATGTTCTGCTCATTGATAGCTCATAAATAATAGAAACATGTCATATTCATATTCATCAGTAAATTTCAGAAAAAGTAAATTATTGGATTTTTAAAAAGTCTGACATTTAAATAGTTTCTGGAATGGAGGATTTACTTTTTAGGCACATTCATGCTCTTGTTCACACGGGGAAATTAGATCCCACTGCTTTCATTAGATCCTGAAATTTTAAATTCAGATTCAACAGTCTTTGCTCGTGAGTGAGGCAGCTTTGGGATGCTCACCAAAGTTTTGCTTTTTGGCTCCCCATCCCGTTCCTCATCTCAGGCAAGATAAATCCCCAGAGCTGAGGTTGGCACAAGCAGCGAGAGGTGGTGTTTTGCTGCTGGTTCCTATCAGATCCACGTGTCCTGACATTTTCCCACTGCTGCTGATCATCCTGCTCCACTGCTGCCCTGCTGGGCTTGAAAAGGGCAGTGGAAGTTACACCTGCACAAGAGCAGAGGGAAAACATCACCTCATTCCAGAGCAAGGCTGCTTTCTCAAGATGAAGTCAATAAATGTTACACCAATGTGTGTATATAGCACTACTGTGTGGTCTCTCATCACCTAATGAAGATTTGTCCTGATTTTGTAAAAGATTTCCAGTGTTTTCACAGAATTATCAGCATTGGAAGAGACCTTAAAATCATCCAGTCCCAGCATCACCCAGCAGCACCCGCATCAGCCCAAACCCTGTCCCCAAGGGCCACATCCAGGCTCCTTCTGAGCACTCCCACACACAGGGGCCCCAAACCTCCCTGGGCAGCTCATCCCAAGGCCTGACCACTGTTTTTCTGACTTTTTTCAGTATCCAATCTGAACCTCCTCTGGGGCAGTTTAAGGCCTTTCCCTCTCATTCCTTCCCTTGGGACACGTCAGCAGAGCCTGACCCCCCCTCACTGCCCCTCCTGGCAGGGAGTTGTAGAGAAACAATTTTATTCTTTCTTTTTGTAGAGAAGTAACTCTTCTCTTCTCTTCTCTTCTCTTCTCTTCTCTTCTCTTCTCTTCTCTTCTCTTCTCTTCTCTTCTCTTCTCTTCTCTTCTCTTCTCTTCTCTCCTCTCCTCTCCTCTCCTCTCCTCTCCTCTCCTCTCCTCTCCTCTCCCACAATTTATGTGTGTGATGAAACAAGAAATCAGAAAAGGGATGGAAATTTTGAAATTAACAATCCATAATTTAAACACTAACATCCTCTATATGGTGTTGCAAACCTGTGTTACCACACAGCATAAAACAACCTGGAAATTCCTTCCACAGATGCCAGGCAGACCCTGCCTACAGTGGTTTGAGAGAACTAGTTCACTCCGTAGCGGATGGAGAAGCTCTGTGGATTCAGTAAAGTTTATCTTTTTAAAGAAGTACTTGGATGTTGTCCAGGTTGCCCAGAGAAGCTGTGGCTGCCCCTGGATCCCTGGAAGAGTCCAAGCCAGCTTGGACAGGCCTTGGAGCAGCCTGGTCCAGTGGAAATGATCACTTCCAACCCAAACCATTCCATGATTCTATGATTCTGTGTCTGTTTTCCCCCACGGGAGAGCTAAAAATTTACATAACTGAGCAGTTGTAAGCCTCTCATGCCCCTCCTCACCACCACCATCCTGCCCCACTGACAGACACCCCACAGGCCCCTGCAGTGTGTGCTCCTTTCTTCCTGACATCCACTCCTGCTGCCACCTCTGTGCTCAGCGTGCTGTGTGCCTCTTTAGGCTGCAAACTGGCTTTATTTGCCTTATAGAATATTGTGTGGCAGACTGCAGCACTGCATTCCACCAGGCCACACGGTGCTGGGAAGCTCAGCACAGCACTGGGAAAAAATAAATAAGTGCAGTGATGCCAAAAGTCACAGCATCACAGAAGGTTTGGGGTTGAAAAGGACCTTAAAGATCATCTGGTTCCAGCCCCCCCATCCTCTCATCACTGCCAGTTTTGGTGGCTCTCAGGCCAGACCCATTTGAAACAGCTTTTCCTTGCCTAAGCTTTAGAGGAGCAGAATCTCTAGAACTCGGAGAGCTGCCACAGTGATATGGGGCAGAAATAATTTCAAATTCCCATTTTAAAAGCCTCCATAACAGGGATGCTACGTGGACACCACTGCTACCTGGTTTGCTACCTGTCCTCTGGCCACTGCAGTGACCTGCAGAATTCCCAGGGCTCTGAGCCAGAGCCAAATGCCTCCTTCAAGCACTTGGCTCTTTCAGCATCTCCAGGGTCCTTCACCCTCTCCCCGTGCCACAAAGAGATCAGGAACTGCTCAAATTAAATTCATTTATTAATGGAATGGTTTTAGTAGACCAAAATTGATTTGGACGAAAGGAATGCTTGTCCTTTATGGCTGCCAGAAAAAGTAAATATTGTCTACAGACATTACACAGCTTTCTTTAAACCAAAATTAAATACGGTCCGGAGCAAAGCAAGCAATCTGTAGAATTGTATTGTTATGCTGCTGTTACAAACTATTTACATTGGATAAAAAACAGGTGTCTCAAAACCAGCTACAACCTTAGTTGATTACTGTTGTGATCCTGTGTGTCCTGCCCTCATCTCCCCTTTTTGCTATCAGATATAAACCAGGCATTAGCAAGGTTAAAAAAAGTGAGTGATCCTAAAACAATCACAAAACAAAGCTCTGAGCAACAGAGACAGGGAGCAAGTCCTCTTCCCACCACCCAGCACTGCTCTGTCACCCTCCCTCGAGATTTAAGGAGGAGTTTAACCCCTCCCTGAAGCTCTTCCCACATCCAACCATCTGTCTCTTCAATCAACTTACTTTCAGTGCCAGGAATCCCCACACAGGTGATCCCTGGAACGAGAATAAACATTTTAAAGACACATATTTCAAAGGAGCACGTTTTCCTCTAGCAGTGCTGCGTGCTGTCCCTGCGTGTTCACAGTAAAACCACGTCAAATAAATATTTGAGGGAAGCAGCACCGTGCATCCAGTTTCACTTTCCAAACGGAAAGTGTGTCTGCTTTCAGTGGTGGCATAAGGCAGAGGTTTAGCACAAACCCAATTTTGTTAAGTCATGGTCAGGAGCAAAGAAATCCCGCCTAATTACAAAATACTTCATTAACAACTCAGCCAAAGGGGTAGATTTACTGTACACCAAGGCTATTTGCTGAAATAGGACTGAAAATGAAATAATCCTGAAAAGGACTTCACTTCTGGTTTCACAGCAGACATACAGCACAGAAGGAATGGGGTTTTTGTCAGTTTGCAGCAAAAAGATTATTCAGAACAGTTTGTCCATCCAATCAAACGTTACTCTGCTGTAACAACATTGTTCTCAGTTCCCTCTCTCTTTGGTCCTCCTGCCTGTATTTCTCCTCCAGCTTTTGTTTTTCAGAGTCCACACTGTAAAAAGTGGAATCTGTGCTTCTCCTGATCTTCTCAAACTGACTGAAATCCGCCACGTACTTTCCATTTGGAGAGAGGGAAACCACAGGCACGAACTCATAGCCCCAGTGGATCTCCTCGGGGATGTAGGAAGTCCTGCTCTGGCAGACAGCACTGGTGGACTCCACCGTGGCATTCAGGAGCACCACGAGCTCAAAGTCCTTCTCCTTGAGGTTTTGGGGTGTGAGGTCTCTCAGAGGGCTGCTTTCATCCAAAATGTGGTAGAAGGTTAAAGGCAAAATGAGAAACGGGCTCTCCGAAGAGGAGTCAACGTTGAATTTGACACTGGCTTGGTTCAGCAGAATCCTCTCCCCTTCTTTGGTTTCATAGGTCTGAAGAAGCTTCCCAGAGAGCTGGCACTGTATCAGGAGGCTCTTCCTCATGTTGGCCACCCTGATCACCAGGCAGAGCTCCCCGTTGTGTTTGGTGATGACAGCACAGTGGCTGAATTTAATCGTCTCTGCCCTTTTTTTCGGCCTGGCGATCTTGGCCAGGAAGGTACCTGTGATGAAGATCTCGATCAGGGTGGTGATGACCAGCTGGGCCACAAGCAGGAAAATGGCGTGGGGACACTCCTCGGTGATGAAACGAAATCCATAGCCAATGGTTGTCTGGGACTCCAGGGAGAAGAGGAACGCCCCAGTCAGGGAATCCACGTTCTTCACGCACGGCTCCCGCTTCGGGGAGAACTTGTTCATCTCCAAGTCCCCGTGAAGGAAAGCGATGGCGTAGTAGATCACCCCAAAGAGGAACCAGGTCATGACAAAAGTAGCAGCAAACAGGGTGAGTTTGTACCTCCACTTCATGTCTATGACTGTGGTCCAGAGATCCTGCAGGTAGAGCAGGTAGATGCCGTCGACTTTGTCTATCCTGACGTTGCTGTGGCCGCTCTTGGACATCACGCGGGGTTTGTGCGCCTTGAGCGCGGCGCCGTCGATGCCGCCGCTGACCAGGGCCACGCGGGACATGTTGATCTTTGTGGGTTCCATCCTCACTGCTTCAGACCTGAGGAGAGAAGAAAAGAAAGTTGTCACTTAACGGAGCCGGAGCCGACTTTGAGGAGCGTGTGAAAATGTTGATGGAGAGAAGCGCAAACATAATCTAAACACAGCAGCGGTGAATCAAAAACAGCTGGAATATAAAGTTACCACCGGGCAGTATCTGACATTGCAAATAATTTGATATTATTTTTTTTTCCCCGCAGGAAAAAAAAAAATCATTCTTTGATTCTGGTGCCTGCCAAGTACGGAGAAGTAGGTTTCTTTCATGATAGCCTGCAAAAGAAATTTGTCAAAGCTGAAATTTTATATCAGTACTTTATTTCTGTAAAAGGCATTAAATATTTTTTTTTCCTTACGTTTCTCTAGAGAAGAGGCTCTTTTTGATTAGTGAGCAGGTTTTCTTTAATGCCCTGAAGAGAGACATCTGATCAGAATTAAAGTCGCTGGGCTCAGAACGCAGATCCAGCTCACCACCTCTGTCCCTTCCTGCGACGGAGGCAGAATGAGCCAGACCAGCTTTCACTGGGAACAATTAACTTCCACAAGTGATTTACTCAGTCGGATCTGGCTCTTTGTGACGGACCTACCACTAACCTAGAGGGAAACAAAGCAGACCTGAGCACATCAAAGGCGAGGTCTGGAATATTTACACCTGGGTGCACTGAAGCTGTCTGCACTGGACAGCACTCCCACATTTTAAACCATCTGAGGAAAAAAAAAAAGAATTTAAAACAAGGAAGTAATTCACAAAGTCAGCATTCTAAACGTGGGCCCTGACCTGCGCGACCCCAGCAATCATTGGAGCACCCGACTCCTGGATTTGTTTAGTGGGCATCCGGATGGAGAGGGAGGGTGAGGGCACCCAGGGCTGGGCAGAGCCCCCGGGGCGAGGCAGAGCCCTGCCCGTGCCAGCTGGAGGAGGCACGGAGCGGGACCCGGCTCGCAGGACCAGACAGCGATTACGTAGAGCAAGGACAGTGCATGTTATAGTCGTTCCCAACCACAAAACTTCCTGCTGACAAAAGCGACAAAGAAAAAAAACATCCCATGCATCCTTTGTGCTTTGGCAGGTCTCACAAAAAAGGCATTGTTTTGTCCCATTGTTTTCCTCAAAAAGAGCCTCCGAGTCAGTGAGCAGTTTTCGCCAACCACTGGAAAAAAAAAAAAAATGAAAAGAAAAAAAAAAGAATGTCTTCCTTATAGCTACTTAAAAGAATTTTGCAGGAAGTACGAGATATATTTGTGGGACACACATGTGCCAGCCCAGGACATCAGCATAATTGCTCACTGAAGTACCTTTCCTGTTATGTCAATTAAGGAGAATTTTTGTTTGTGACTGTACTCATCACACTGTTGCAGGTTTTCTGGGAAAGGGTAATTAAACTTAGCCCCATTAACAACTGTAGCTCGTTCCAGTATTGGTTTAATCACCAGCATTTCTCTTCCACAGCTATGAACCATTGCCACAGATAGATATTTATAAAAGAAAAGGAGTGCATCCATGATCCCAGTAGGAGATTCCTTATGTGACAGTCGAATCAACACACAGAGCGCAGCATGTCCGGATAATAAACAGGAAAAAACCTTCAAGTGATCTGGAAAAGAACAACGGGAGGAAATGTGGGGGCTGGGAGGGGTAGGGCTGGGAAGGACTGTACATGCAACTTCTCCTCAGGCCAACCCAAAGCCCAGCACCGCTGTCAGGGGGAGGTAAATATGTGCAGCCTCTCATGGGAAACCTTCCAGGCAAGTGCATGTTCCTTAGGGAAGAGGCTCCATTCCTCACACCAGGCCTCTCCCTGGATAGGACATGGATTTAAAACATGCCCAGAAGTCTGTTCTGAAATCAGCACACCTCTCCCTGTCAAGCACACTTCGCCTTAGCCTTCACTTGCACACTGTCAGAACAAGTTTCCCTGGCACAAATTGCTGTGCCAGCAGATAGCTGGGATCTCTGCTCCAGTGTTGGTGGCATGTCCCCAGCCCACCCCTTTGCTCAGCCTACCTGGATGCCTGCTCCAGGGAGCAATTCCCAGGGCTGACAGCTCCTCCTCCCCTGGAGGTCACAGGGATGGGGACAGCCAAGGCTCCACCTTCCCTCCTTGGAGCTCCAGCTGGTGGGTTTGGGCTGGAGGGGCAGGCCCAAGGCTCCTGGGCTGTCTAAAGGTCAAAGTTACCTGTCCAAGGTCAGGGATGGCCTGAGGACACTCAGCTCTCCACCGTCACCGTGGCTCTGCCATGCCCAGGAGACCCTGGATCCTGCACCAGGGGTCGGCGTATGTGTGTGGGAATAGCAACAGTCACAGAATCATGGAATGGTCCGGGTTGGAATGGAACTTAAAACCATCCAGTGCCACCCCTGCCATGGGCAGGGACACCTCCCACTGTCCCAGGCTGCTCCAAGCCCCAGTGTCCAACCTGGCCTTGGGCACTGCCAGGGATCCAGGGGCAGCCACAGCTGCTCTGGGCACCCTGTGCCAGGGCCTGCCCACCCTGCCAGGGAAGGAAAAGATTCATCCCTCCCAAGGGCCTGGTAAGAGTCCTCACCCTCTCTCTGCTCTGCCCTGGAATAGGTTGCTCCCTGTCCAAGAGCCTCAAATGAAAAGAATCCTGAAACTGCAGCCTCCCACATTTCCAGACCTGCTGAAGGACAGCACCACAGATACGACACCAAAATGCCACGGCAGAAGAGTTCCCCTCAACAGATGGGAAGTAGGAAGTCTCAAGGCACAGTCTCTTCCCTAGGCTGCACTAACAGAGAGAGGGACAGCTGTAAAATTTGCCATTTCAGGTTTCAAGCTGAGAAGTGAAGCTTTGGTGCAGCCCTGGACAAGTCTGGCACGCTCCAGACTGCTCCAGCTCACAGCCAAGGCTGTTTCTCACCGTCCATCTCCCCCGTCCTCATGTGTAACATTGAACCCCACACGTGGCAGAGCAGGAAATTTTGGAATCTGCCACAGGTGGAAGAGGCTTTTTGAGGGCTCCCCCATCATCTTTTGCGTCCTCCCTTGATTTGTGACTAAGTTACTCAGCCCTACAGCCACTTCCTGACATGGATCCCAGCCAATTTCTGGTGCTTTTTTTGGTGGCAGGGTATTTTTTGTGTTGATTTGCTTCCTATTTTCTTTTTTTTTCTCTCACATCACTCTTTCCTGTGTGATCCTGAATTCCTCTAGTGCTCTTTTCCTCCCCAGGGAAATTCCTCTTGGTTTCCTTTCCCTGCAGAAGTACTTCCCTTCTCTGCCACACTGACATGGGAAGAGAGGATCTGTCACACTGCCTCTGCTCCCCTCCCTTATCACTGGCAGCAGCCAGCAGCAGTCATCTGGGGGAAGAAACTCTGATGAAACCATCAGTGGGAAAAAGGAAAAAAAAGGGGCTTCAGATGAGGATTCTCTCCTGCTTCCTGAGTGAAGTGACCACTACAATATCCCCAAAAAAATGATTTATGGGTGACTGTAGGTGTAAAAAACACATTATAGCACCTGCACTGCTATTTCCCATCTTAGAGAGGCACCTCACACTCTCTGCCCTGACAATCAACCCCAGCACCTCAGCCAAAATACTTTGGTCTGTTTGGTTTATGTTCATTCTAAATCACAAAGCACATCCACCACAGTAAGTTAATATGACCAAACAAGCTTAACTAATAAGAGCAATATACATGTTTAAATTAAAACAACATCTCCTGTCTGTTCCCTGACTGATTTTACACTGATAAATTACTTTTTATTGCTGTAAATCGAAGTGGAGCTGCAAATAAAACCGAGCTGAAGTCCAGTTAAGGAAAGATACTTCCAGAGGGAAGAAAAATGAAATTGTCCCAGGCTTGTCTAGCATTCTAATGCCCTCTGAATCACCTCCTTTCCTCACCAGCCCTTTTTGGAGCAGCCAAAGGAGACTCCCCCTCAGAGCATATGGAAGTTCAGCACAAAGTCAATAAAACACAGAGCTACATACCAAAGCACCAGGCATGAATACCTTGACATCAAGGTAATTCCAGCAGCCAGGGATCTAACCAGCACACTGCCACTGCTTCCAGGGAGCACATTATCAGGGAGCCAGCTCGCACACACGCAAAAATGTTCCTCTTGCATGGAGCCAGCTTTGCTTGTGCAAGATCTCTCTTGGCAGACACAAGTGATTAAAAGAGTACAGGAGCATGACTTGCTCCAAGGGCCTCAGCTGTTTTCCTTTTTTTTTTTTTTCCCCAGTCAGATATGGCTCTGCCACTGGAGCAAATCCTCACGCATGCTTCGCTGCCACTCCGATACAGGGGCAGAACTTGAGCTGTTTTTATAACCAGCAAAAAAAAGAAAACCAAAAACCATTAGCAGGCTTGGCACTGAAAAAATGAAAAGCCCAGGGTGAGGAAAGAAAACAGTGAGGAGGGCTGCATAATCTTCAGATCTTTCCTGGGTCTGATGTGGTTCAGTAGGTTACAAAAGTGCCTCCTGAATTCTCAGTGCTCTGCGTAGCATGAACATCCTCCTCCCTCTGGGCTCTGCACCAGGTTGGGCTGTACAGCTGTCACCCAGCAAAATCCTCCTCCGTGCCTGAGTTATGGAATTCGAGAGGAGCAGGAGAGGAGGGAGGGAGGGAGGGGAGGCTGAAAAAAGAGTGCTTTGCCTCTGCCACAGCCACACAGCTGGACACTGCCACCCCGGGCTCCAGAAAGAGCCCTTCAGAGCTAGGACCCACTAGGGAGTGGTGACACACAGGCTTGAAAAGCTAAACTTCCACCTTTTTTAGCTTTTATCACAAAAAGACTGAGGCAAGAGAACCGTAAATACACCCTCAAGTCAAAACCAGCTCCCAAAGCTGTGCCTTCAGCTGCCACCTTGGAGCCACCCATCAGCACAGGGTAGCCCTGGCAGTGGTCACTCTCCCCAGTTTGGGTTCCAGGACCAAGTGAAAGCAGGGGTACGTCCTGGGCCAGCACAGGGAGGGCTGAGAGGTGCAGTGGTCAAGCCACAGATGTGTTTTGCATCACTCACAGCAGGGCAACAACCATTCACAGAGAAATGGGAAGGAAGCAAAAACCCAAATCCATCTGTCTCTCCTAGGCTGCTGCCTGCTGGGCATGGAAGATGAATTAAAGCTGGAGAAGTCTCATGTGTGTTGTTTCCGAGGGAGATTTGTCCAGGAATGTTGTTGTTCCCCAGGACAGGGTGCACGGCTTTGCAGCAATTATGGATTTACACTGAGGAGCCTTTGGAGAGACACTGATGTGAAAAAACAGGAGAACAAGCACGAAGGCAGAATGGAGGCAAAGGATGACTCAAAGCTTATTGAAATCAATGGAGGAGCTCCCAGTGATTCCCAAGTCTCTGGGTCAGGCTTCCAAGGGGAGTAAAAGCACACCCTGCAAGGGTGTGAGCAGTTAACACACTGCAAGTGAGCATCCACCCTTCCAAAATCCTGCCCTCCAGCCTCTGCCCTGGGCTCTGGGGATGAGCAGGGGGCTTGGCCATGCACATCCTTCAAGTACACCAAAGTGTTCCTTCAGGAAGAAATTCATAAACTCCTCACACCATGAAACTCTCCTTCTTTGTGCTCAGCAAGATGGTTTATGCACAGCTGGAAAAAAAATTTACAAAAAAGAGAAGGTTCCCCAGAAACCTGTCCTGCTTTTTAAATTTTTTTTTATGAATGGCTTTTCTTCAGCAAGGCAGTACAAAATACTTCAGAATGCCTCCCTGACTGGCACATTGTTGCTCCAAAGTCTTTACAAACACTGGGAGAGCAGTTAAGTGCTTAGAACCTGCCCGTGCTGTGATGCTCTTCCCACCCACAAACCCTTTCCTCATTCTTGCTGTGCAAACCATCCCTGGCTCTTTCCACACAGACAAGTCTGAACAGACTCCTGGGATCTTGCCCTCTCTGTTTCTGGGAAGTTGGGTGCCAGAGCTGCTCTGCAGGGCTGAAAGGGACATTTATTGTTGCATTTTGCTTATCGAGCTCAGACGCTGCACTTCCACTTTCAGGCACACCTCGGGCTGCTGTGGGAACATCAAACACCTCAGCACAGAGAGGGAACCAAGCTGGGACAGAACAGGAGTGATGTCCTATCCCAGTCGAGCTTAGCAGCCAATATAAAGCCAGGACTAAGCATTCAGAGAGCTTAATGCCAACTGTTGTCCTGTTTTGCAGTCACTGCCAGAATTTCATCCCCTTCCAGGGTGACCCTGGGCACTTCCAACAGCTAAATCCTGTCATTCTCCCTCCTGGAGATACTTCTCTTTACCACAAGGGTGTCACTCATTATCCTGCATTGCCTCATTTTGTTTTGTATCCCATTCCTCTCCTCTCCTCATCCTCTGTGAATCAAAAGATCCAAACCAAGAGTGCTTGCCCCACCTCAGAGAAGTGCGCAGCTGACTGCATAATGCTTTATGTTCAGCAGAAATCTCACTGTAGTCCACACCACCTATTCCTGACCTCTCCATCACATCAGAGAATCAGGGAATCACGGAAGGGTTTGGGTTGGAAGGGACCTTAAAGGCCATTTCATTCCAGCCCCCTGCCACAGGCAGCAACAACTCTGTTTGCAGTGGTTTCAAACTTTGCAAAGCTTCATTTAGTGCAAGGTCTCCTCTCTCCATCTTCCCAATTCCTTATCAGTCAGGAATGTGGGAACAGAGCCTCAGACTCAAGGAGGAGTCTCAGCTTCACCTCCAAGGATCAGATTTGGGAAGACAAGAGGCAGCAGCCACACGGTTGGAGGAGCCTTGCAATGCAGGAGGGAGGTGGAGAAGGAGAGCAGGGGATGTGCTGGGAGAAGATTGAAGGCAAGCCAAGGAATGCCTCATTTTTTGGCTCTTCCTGCTGAGACACAAGATCAATTAATCCATGTGGTGTTTTTGTGGCATGCCTGAACGCAGAGCTCCTGGGCATCCAGCAGGGTGAGGGTCAGGGATGGAGACACCTGAACACATTCCAGCACGGAACAGGAGCTGGGCTGGCATTTTCTGCAAAATAGTTGTTCACTTAGTCAACTCAGGCCTACCTAAGTCCTTCCTAAGTACTTAATTCCTTTTTTTGGGGAGCGGGCCCTTGGCCAGCCAGCTGCTCTGGCTGCTGGGAGAGTGTTTTCACACAGCTCCTGCTGCCTTCCCCATCCCAGAGTGGGGACAGGCCACCTCTGCAGAGCACAGCTCCCAGGGGAAAGGCACCCAGAGAGGTTGATGTTGCCTTTTTTTGTTTGATTCCAGGGCTGGGGCTCAAGGTGGGTGAGTTGTTTGCCCCAAAGGCATGCTTTCCCTTGATTTCTGCCTCTCTGGATGCTGCCTGGTATAAATTACCTGGCTGAAATCCACCTGCACGAGCTCACGTGCCAAGAGTTTCATGGTTTTGTACCCAAATGAGGGGTGTCTGTGTTCCCTTTCAGTATCCTGGTCACAGGGTGGCAGCTTCATTAGGCAACAAGAGAGAAATTAATTAGTCTGAAGCCATTTACTGCTGAGGTTATGTTGGAAAAAGTTCAAGGAGGAGGGAATCCCCTCCCAGATCAACACCAGAACAAAGGGATTGGACTGGACTGCTGTAAGGAAAACCCTGTAGGAGCCTTCCAGTTCCTAAAGGGGGCTGGAGAGGGACTTTGGACAAGGACAGGGTGTGACAGGACACAGGGAATGGCCTCAAACTGCCAGAGGGCAGTGCTGGCTGGGCTCTTGGGCAGGAATTGTTCCCTGTGAGGGTGGGCAGGCCCTGGCACAGGGTGCCCAGAGCAGCTGGGGCTGCCCCTGGATCCCTGGCAGTGCCCAAGGCCAGGTTGGCCATTGGGGCTTGGAGCAGCCTGGGACAGTGCGAGGTGTCCCTGTCCATGGCAGGGGTGGGAATGGGATGGTTTTAGGTCCCTTCCAACCCAAACCATTCCATGATCCCATGATAAGCTTGCTGGGACTGTCATTCCCTGCTCACCATGTGCTGGCTGTGTCCTTGCCTTCCCATCTTTCACAGCACATAAAGGACAGCACCTTGTTTTTAACCTTCTCAGTACTCATCCATCACTTCATCACTTTGGATAACAGTAATACTACTCATAAAGTCAAACTCAGAGCAGCTGATTTGCCAGTCTGCAGCTGGTTTGAAATTTGCTGCATCTGTTTCAGAGCTGAAGAGGGGTTAGTGGAACAGAAAACTGCTCTGCTTTCTTTTCTCGTTTGTTTGCCTTTTTCCTCCAAATTCATTTCTTGGCCTAATAAAAATCTGGTTTTGTTTATAAACAAGCAAGCAAACAAACCCCAAACCAGACACTTCCTCTGGATTTTTAATTTCAATTGTCAGCAGGTGGTTGAAAATGAAGAGGAGTGTGCCAAGTCATGGCAGGGAGAAAAGTTACAGCTCTGCTGGTCGTTCCAAAAATTGGGATAAAACAGCTGCAGGTTGCCTTCCCCAGGGCTGCTGCTTGTCCCTGACTCTCAGCTGGGACAGGAAAGACATTTATCAGGCAGCAGTGAGGCATTTCAGACCAGTCAGAGCAGACAATTCACAGAGATTTGTGCCCCTCTTTATTTTTTTTCATGACAGATCCCCTGGCGCCCCAAACCCAACATCAGACCCCAGGTTCCAGCACCACGAGAGCATCATCTCCTACCTGTATCCCAACCCTGTGAGGGCAGGAACACATCCTGGGGCTCAGCAGCTCTCTTTTTAATTACAATTGGTCGTGCCAGTTCGTTGCACTGTGTCCCAGTCAAGTCGGGGTTTGTTTTTAATTAGTCACTGCACACCAGGGCTCTCTCAGAGCTGGGTGGAGGTGTGGCAATGGGGGTGAGGCTCCCTGCAGGGTGCTGGGGAAGAGTTTTTGCTCTGCTTTCTCCCCTCTCAATCACATTTCCAGTAAATCACAGCTCTCCTTTAGCCCACGCCACGAGCTCATCCAGAATGGCTTCAATACCCCACGAACACCCCACAAATATTATTGTACACACGTTCTGCAGAGATAAACCTGCTCATAATTTTCCATCTCTGTGCAGCCACAAAATCTCAAAGCTGAAATGTCAGGCTGTGAAAAGAGTTTTCCACCAAAAAAAAGTATTAAAATTCCTGTGCCTTTTAAATATCTAAAAACCTCAACAGTATTGAAAGTAATGGTAGGGTGGAAAAGGCCACGAAGCTGGTAAGGGAAGAAAAAAATCATTTTATTTAAAGGTCTATATATTGGTAACCTTTTTTTTTTATCTATTCCTAATGTGGACAAAATCAAATCTAACTGGGGAAACAGCACACCTTGACCCAGCAGGAAGGTGGATGCTGTTACTGCAGTAAAGCTTTCCTGTAAAAGAATTCCTGGATCCTTTTAACCTGTTTGTTGTAGCTGATTTTCGCTGCTTCAGGTAGGCAGGACGATGATAAATACAGACTGATCTGCTAAATAATCAAAACTTTTGTCATTTCTGCACGGCCAGGACACACCAGTGGGTTTGGAGTGATGTTTGCCACCCCACAAAGCACATTTCCAAGAAAGAAGGATGGGTTCGTCAGGGTTTCATCTTAAAACTTGTTGTAAGCTGATTTTCTCAGGAAGTTATTTGGCTATGAAGAACTGCCCTGCCTGTGTGAACAAGTTCACGCTGTGGAAAATGTTTTCAGAAAGAGACTCCTCTCTCATGCTGACAAAATGCAGCCTGTGAGACAAAGTGCCCAATTCCCTCCCCCAAACCTAAATTATTTTTACATTGGATGTCTTTCCTTCCAAGGCAAAGCACAGCTGATGCTACTGGCACATATAACTGACTTATTTTTTGATAATTAATTACTTTACAGTGAATTACAGCTATTGTGGGCAATATTCTCTTTGAGGGGCACAACATCTTCAAAAATGTTAATTCCTAGCACCACTTTCTCTCCCCTACAAAGATTTCAAATTGCATAAAGGACCCATTTCCCTTGATTGTCCAGGTCTGATAAACGGAGAGCAAGCTCTGCTTCATCTCAAACAAATGTTTGGAAGCTATTTCACCTAAACAAAACTTAGAAATTTTTAAGTGCTGGAAAGAAAATTCAATGGTGTCCAATAGATTCAGGATGTGATATTTCACGGGCATTCACGTGCACTTACATAGAAGTCAGAGGTTTATTCCTACTATTTAAAGTATCATTCCATGGTGTGTGAGCTCAGCTGGTTGGAGTCTGGTGCTAAAAACACCAAGGTTGAGTCCCTGGGTGGTTCATTCCCTTAAAAACTGGGTTTGGTGGTCCTTGTGGGACCCTTCCAGCCCAGAAGATTCTGTGATTCCCAGTTCTGTAGAGCACAAGCAGCTGCAAATCTAATCCCACACTGATGTGGGAGATTTTGCTCTGTCCAAAGTCAGCTGTGGATGCATCTTCTTTCACACACATCCCCCTTTGGGCCACTATGATCCTTCATGAGGTCTCCAGATATTGAAATAAAATAATTTCCTCAAATGTCCAGTCTTGGACACATCCACAAGGACCAGGAGCCACCACCTGGGGCTGTCTCAGAGCAAAGTCCTTTGCTACAACACCTCCCAAAGGTGTGCTGGGGTCACCCTGGGGCTCACACCCCCTGTCCCCATCCCCATCCCTGTCCCCATCCCCATCCCTGTCCCCACTCCTGTCCCAACCCTGCTGCCCCTCACCAGCTCCCAGAGGGGACAGAAGTGGTCCTGGGGGTTCTCTAAACCACTAAAATTCTGGGCTGATGTACAAACCAGGGCCTTTCACCTGCCTCCCTGAGGAGGTCAGGCAAGAACTAAAGATATCAGTGACATCTCCCCATTGGTGTAGGGTTGCTTATCCTCAGCACTGCCCAAAAGTTTTGTTTCAGAGCAGCTTTCTCCTTTTTTTTTGTTGGTTTTTTGTTGTTGTTGTTCCTGAGCAATCCATGGATGCGGTTAATTTAAGGTTTAAAAGGCTTTTGCTCACACATCCACACACACCCATATATGTTTTCCACTGAAGTCTGTGCTTTTTCCTAGACCCACCCAAATTCCAGTACGTAGCTCACTCGTGTGCCAAGCTTCCCTGCTCTCCTTGCAATGAGTGGAAAATGCCCTTTTTTCCACTCCTGCACATTTTAAGGGGGGAACCATGTAGAGGGGAAGGAAAAATTTAGTTTTACCTGTGTTTTCAGAGCACAAATAGGAAAGAACCTCAGTGTTGTCCGTGGGAATGCTTTGTTCCTAAGGTTTATGAGGTTCTGAGCCCCAGTGCTTGCTTGGGACTCTGAGCTGGACTTGTGGAGTGCCAAGGAGATTTAAAAATCAATAAATGTGAAGCAAAAGTAGGTGCTGGTTGGTAAAACTCCATTCTGTTCATATGAAGCACTTAACACTCCTGAAAGTTCTGGTATTTTAGGTGGGGGGCTGAGAGAAAAATCAAGGATTAATGGTGAGAAACACTGGGGAGTTTCAAGTGGAAATGGCTTCAGCCATGTCATTCTCTGCCCCGTTTAAAGGGGAATTTTGGGCTACCAGCAAATTCATGGAATCCCAGAATGATCTGAGTGGGGGAGATCATCCAGTTCCAACCCTCTGCCATGGGCAGGGACACTTTCCACCATCCCAGCTTGCTCCAAACCCTGTCCAGCCTGGATTTGAACTTAGGGGAAGACGGTGGACCAAGCACACAAGCTCCATCCAAAGCCTTTTCCACTTCTCTGGCCTCCACGGGGATCCTCTGATGCCTGGTTAAGGCTGGTCCCCCTGGATTTCCTCTTCTCAGGGAAGGCATTAACAAATCCTCTCTGACTGACAGTGCTCCCTGTTTTCATGGGGCTTGTTGGAACATAATTTCTGAAGCCTCTGTTCACCTGCCAAGCCAAGCTGAAATTAGCCCATGGATTTAAAGACGTGGGCTGGTTCATATCCCTTCACTCTTAGGTGATGGAAATTAAAACAGGCCAGGTTAATTATTTATCCTTTCCATCAGCAACATGCTAACATTGTACAGGAGCTTATTGTCATTCACATATCTGCAAAAATTGGAATAGAAATAGATATTTTCTCAAGAAGAAACTGTTTCCTGAGTTTCTTGACTGGGAGGTTACACAGCCCCTCTCTGTTGTGTCTTCCAGATGAACTCCCAAGGAATCAAAGGGAAAAGAATCTTTATTTTCCTCCTTGCTTTCCCAAATTGCTTGATCCCTGCCAATTTCCATGACACAGACCCCTCAGTCTGCTGCAGACACTGTGGCTTCGGGAAGGGAGGAAATAGCATGAAAGTACTGGTGCACATCAGTGTTTTTGGATTTTCTGGCCAAACCAGAAATAGCAGAACAAAATTTAAAAAAAAAAAAAAAAGAAAAAGAAAAAAAAGTTTCAACTGTTCTGGCAAAATAGAAAAACAAAACAACAAGACATAAAAAGGTCGTTCTGGCTGTTTGTTCAAACCAAAACTAAACTTTTCTTTTTGAGGTTTGCACAGAAATGTGTGTGTGTGCGTCTCTCATTTAAGTCAGGTGAGGAACAAAACATTCCTTGGAGTGGCAGATTGTGACATCTCGCCTCCACAGAGTCAAAATACAATTTTTTTTACTTCTCAAAATTGTGTTGTTTTTTTTTTTTTCATCCAAACCTGCATTTTCAGCCCATAAGACTTCTGGTTGAAAATCCTCAGCCAACTCTAAGGACCACGTGGGTTGGTTTGGTGACAAGTGACACTCACAGGGACGCAGCCTGCCCTGGTGGTTGGGATCTGGGAACACAACCACAACTCCCTCCTCATTTTTCTCTTCCCCACAGCTTCTTAGGAACCTCCATAAAAGCAGTGATAATGTGCCCAAACAAGAGAAAAACCTCACGCTGCTTTTCAAAGCCCCTGCGCTTCCTTACCCTCAAAGGAGCCTGTTTTGCTGGTTTATTTACTCATCCCTTATCTTTATGGCTGCTCCTTTCTGATCCCGTGTCATCTCCAAAGCTCCTGCAATCTTTTACAGTTGGGAGCTCGGGAAGGTGCAGCTTTGATCACTGGAGTCACCAGGATGAATAGAACATTGTCCCCGCTCCGCCGAGAATTTTTTTCCGACTGCGCTCAGGACACCGCAGAAACTTATTTTTAAAACCCTGCAACGCTCAGCAGCTCCTCTACCTTGTTTTTCTGTGAGTTTTACAGATGCCGTGGGTTTCGGGAGGCGCTTTGATCTTTCCCAAGCTGCCTGATTTATGAGAACAAAAAATAACCGCTGCTCCCCAATTATTTTCTGTCGCCCCGTAACGAGGCTCGATGCATCAATGGAAATTCAGTCCAGGCACAAAGAATAACTGGGGAATGAGGAAATCAACTGCATCTCCCACAAGAGATCGTTCTTCCAGTGGAAAAATCAACCTTTTTGATCTCTAACCCTCTGTACTTTTCCTGTAATATTTAATAAAGCCTCCATTTTCATTGGAAAACACGCTTGATGGGAAACGTGTAACTGGTAGACCTCTCTGTGTTATTTTAGTGCTGTTTGTGTTCTATTTTAGTGCTGTTTGAACAGAATTCATACTTTGTAGGTAAGTGCTGAAGATAAGTGGTGGCGAAAAGCAGCTGAGAAGGGCTGTAAATATCTCAAATTGCAGCAGATTTCAGATGGGCTTAAGATGGTGACATTGCTGAAAGTCCAGGGACTGTCACCGCACCAGCCAGGTGGCAGCTCCGTGGCAAAGCAGAAAACTCCTCCATGCACTGTTCTGGTGACACCTTGTCAAACCCAGCCTTTCCCAAAGTAAAAACTCTTTCTGCAAAGCTGTTCCCTTGCTCCGTTTGCTGCACAGCTCAGACTTGGGCTCTGCAGGCAGCTTGGTGCCACAGCATCTCCAAAATCCACCTTGTCTTCCAGTCCAGGGTTTTAATTCATTAACTAACATCTCCCAGTGCTCCTCCTGCTCACAGTCCTTCTTATCTGTCCCACTCAAAAATTCTGGGATAAAAAAAATTATTTTCTGCTATTTTGACCATTTTAATTTCTTCTTCATTAATTCAAACGTATTTTTCACTTCTTTATACCCCTGAAGGTCACAGTCTGACCTTTCCACAGCTGCTGCCCTGACCCCCAGAGCTCTGCTTTCTTCTGCTTTTTGTTGGCATCTCATTCCTCTTCGTCCTCAAATCAATCCCTGGGGGTTTTTTGCTCCTTTCCTGGTTTAGACTTCTCCCATTCCACAACAGCTTCCCAGGTGACATAAATAAAATTCCCCTCTTCCCCATATCCCAAAAATCCACCTGTTTGGAGACACAACTTCCACAAGCTCCTCCCCATGACTGTGTTCACCGACGAAGTTCCTCCTGTGTTTCCCTCACTGTTAGACCTGAAATAATTTACAGCAGATCCAAAGTTTTTCCTCCTTGTTCATCCGACTGCAAAGTGTGTTGAGGACCTGCTGTGCCGTGGGAAATAATTTGTTCTGACTGTAGGCCACGTCCAGCATCAGCATGGATAATAAGTGACTTGTTTCCTTGGAAGCACGCATTTTTCCGGGATAGAAACCTGGGATACCTTGGGGGATGGATGTGCCCATCTCCCTGCAGTGCCTGATGACCTGAGACCAGACTTTGAACTTTTAGACAGCTGAAATTGTCTTTTCTTGCACCTCCATGGCACACCCAGAGCTTTGGAAAGCTGCCAGGTTTATTTATTCCATGGAAATCGACTGTCCCAGTGTATGTGAAGGTACCTCTCTCCTGAGAATTACCTGTGTTAATTACTTGGTACAGCTGTGCATTTTAAGGTGGAATATCCTAAACAAATACAGGTCAGTCTGAGCTGTACTGCTGAAGCCTTTCAGGTGAAATCCCGTGGGAAATGCTGTGCTGTGTGGGATCCCAGGTGAGATTACACACCATGATCTGCACCTTCCACCACACACGAGGTTTAGTTGTTGGCAAAAATGCAAATCATGCACTGATTATGAACAAGGTTCTTATATAAAAACCCATCTAGGAATCTAAAATAAGGTGTAGGATATGTCTGGTCTATTTTGAAGGTTCTTGACTGTGACATTCCCTGTCACAGGTCAGCTTGGTTTTCCCTGTCAACACAGAAACTGCCACAACAACCCTCACCAAAATATGGATTAACCAAGCCTGAAGGTTTAAAAGGCTCCCTCATCAGTGATCACAGAATCCCAGAATCACCAAGGCTGGGAGAGCTCTCCAGGATCACCCAGTGCCACCCCAGCAGCACCAGCATCAGCCCAAACCCTGTCCCCAAGGGCCACATCCAGACTCCTCCTGAGCACTGCCACACACAGGGACTCCAAACCTCCCTGGGCAGCTCATCCCAAGGCCTGACCACTCTCCCAGGGAAATTTTCTTTCCCGATCTCCAACCTGAGCCTCCCCTGGTGCCATTTGAGGCCATTTCCCCTCCTCCTTTCCCTTGGGACACGGCAGCAGAGCCTGACCCCCCCCGGCTGTCCCCTCCTGGCAGGGACTTGTGCAGAGCCACCAGGTCCCCCCTGAGCCTCCTTTTCTCCAGGCTCAGCCCCTTGCCCAGCTCCCTCAGCCCCTCCTGGGGCTCCAGCCCCTTGCCCAGCTCCCTTCCCTGCCCTGGACACGCTCCAGCCCCTCCAGGCCTCTCCTGCAGGAGCCACAACTGGACACAGCCCTGGAGCACAGAGGGACAATCCCTGCCCTGCTCCTGCTGGACACACAATTCCTCATCCAGCCCAGGGGCCAGTGGCCTCTTGCCCACCTGGGCACCCCTGGGCTCGTGTCCAGCCCCTGTCACCAGCACCCCCAATGTTTTTATCTGTGCAACTCCAAAATAGGAAGAACCTGCATCCTACACCTCTGTCACTGCTGCTTCTTTCAAAGGTTCCCCTTTTCATGCTGTGATTTCAAACCCTCCTCTCCTTTTCACCATGCTTCACCTGCCATTTGTTTTTAGCAAGATGGGAGCCAGTGATCAGTTGATAAAGAGCAAAAAGCTAAACCAGAATTATTTGGTGGTTTAAATAAACCTCTGCCTCAAGCTGAGCAAAGCTGAAGATCAGGAGCCATTTCTCTAAAGAGCACCTGGAGTTTTAAGAACTCAGCAAATTCTTGTCCACTGTTTCATTTGGAGGCTGGGGAATGAGGATCTGGTCATTCTCCCAGCTTTTTTTTTTGAGGATTTCACTCTAAATATTTCAGCTTATGTAGAAAAGTGCTTAAATCAAAGTTTCCTGTGAGAACAGAAAAGTTATTATTGATTTCTAAGACATTTTCAGTCTTGATGTGACATCGTGGGTGGTTAACAAATTTCTTGTGTTTCTCTATATTTCTTGTGGTTGTAAAGCAATCACAGACAAAAGCTTTTCCTTGATGATATAATCATTATTTATAAGATCTAAACAAGCACTGGAGCATTTAAAGGCATGATGTCCTCTCAAACATTTTCGCTGTTTGTCAACCAAAAACACACCTGCAAAGGCAAAACCCCACACTGAGGTACAGTTGGAAGATAAATCACTGGGCTTGCCACAGTGAAATGTGACTTTTTGCATTTCTGCACCAAAAATACAGAGAAAATTTGTTAAAATAGGATTTCATGTTCCCAGTCTGAGATGATAAAAAAGGGCAGAGAGATTTATTACCAATAAATATTCTTTTGGGTCATGATCAAGTCACAGGTTTGGACATTTTATTCTGAAAAGAAAAGAAGTCAATGCTAAATTTTGTCCATTTTTGTTCAAAAAATACATTTAATTTTATCTATTTTTGTTGCAAAATGATATATTTAAGGTTCAGTGCCTTTTTTTTTGTTTTTGATAGTTTGGAGTTTCTTTGGTTAATTTTTAGGATTTTTTAGACTGCAACAACAGAACAAAGTAGGAAAGTACTTCAAGGACCAGGAACCCCAACAGACTCCCTGACAACAAATAATTTTCTGCCTATTCTTAGGGCAGAAGGGGTTTTAATCTAAAAATACTAAGCTGGGAACTGTCCATAGATCAACTACCAAGTGCCACTAATTGTGCCAGTCAACCAAAGTCAGTATGGGGCTAAAATAAAATGTTGCCTCAAAATGTTTTCTGTTTTTCATCCTATTTTTGTGAGGAGTTTTGCCATTTGCATAAGGAAATGAATCAGGATTGAAATGAATCAACACCTCTGCTCAGATGCTGATTTTGGTCTTTGAAAATTAAAGTCTGTTTGCTTGGGTGAGAGGCTGGAGGGGTTCAGGAAAGAACAGCTGGCAGAAAACAAGGGGAAACTTCAGGGAAATGTCACAGGCAAGCTCAGAAAATCACAAAAACATTTGTCTGATTGCCATTTTCCTTGGGGAATTAAAAATGAAATTAAAATCATTTAACTGGGAAATTTTATTCACTGGTCTAAATGTAAACCTCTATTTTATCCTGCTTACTCTGGTTATTTTATTTTATTTGTATCTATTTTCTGTTTTTGTCAGGCTGTGTAATTCTAGAGAGGAAAAGGGGAAATTTTAATCATGATATATTTTACCCTTTTCTCTTCATCACTTTGTGCTAAGAACACATCTTTTAAAGTCATCTAAGTAGGTGCATTGTTACACAAATTCCTTCCCTACAGATTATGGCAATATATTGAGCAGATAACCATTTTTATCATATATTCTCAGTGCAAAAATGCTGATTTTAGATAAGGAGAAGTTCACGACATGAAACCAGATTGAACCAACAGTGAAAGCCCTCCATGAAAACAATGGAGATGAAATTAATCTGATCAGGTTGTACTATTGTCCCGGTCAAAATTTGCTTTTTTTTATGATTTTTGAGTCATGACAAAGAGAAGGTGGCTCTCTGAGCACAGACAAATCCAGCTGAGGATCTCCACAGGAAAAACCAGCCAGAAAGGAGCCAAATATGATTTTCAGTGGCTTAAATTTTTAAATCAACCCTTGTCCCAGTGCTTTAGTTTCACCCAGAGGCAGCAGAAGGTTTGCAGAAGGCTCTGCTGGAAGACAAAATTTGCCAAACACATTTGTCCCCACTGGGTGTAAAGAACTGCAGAGGTGTTATCCCAAAAATCCCTCTTCATGTCCAAGCAATATTTGTCCAGTGAAGGGTGACAACACCGAAAGCTTCACTGCTGTCACATCTTGTTCCCCTTCTGCCTGACCACGACCTCTGCCTGGCTGTGACCCTCAGGGTGTGCTGGCCACACAATTTCCTACTGTGGTCCTACAGGACAATTTCCTGCTCTTGGGAGGAGGCAGAGATGCTCTGGCTTGTGATGGATCCACGTGCATTTCACACCACTCAGCACAGACAGGCAGAGAGTGAGCAGGGGTTTCATTTCATGCATAGCCAGCCTTTAGGAGCTGCTTTTTCCCTGTTGACTCCAGGAACATGCACAAGATGTTTGCCAAATTCTTTTCCACATTAACACCAAACTCTTTACCCTATTACCACCACATTCTTTGCCATATCACCACCAAGTTCTTTACCCTATTAACACCAAGCTCTTTGCCATATTTACACCAAGCCCTTTACCATATTAAATCCAAGCCCTCTACCATATTAACACCAAGTTCTTTGCCATATTACCACCAGGTTCTTTGCCACATTAACACCAAGCTCTTTGCCATATTTACACCAAGCCCTTTACCATATTAAATCCAAGCTCTTAACCATATTAACACCAAGTTCTTTGCCATATTACCACCAAGTTCTTTGCCATATTACCACCAAGTTCTTTGCCACATTAACACCAAGTTTTTTTGCCAGATTAACCCCAAGCCCTTTGCCATATTATATCCAAGCCCTTTGCCATATTAGCATCAAGTTCTTTACCATATTAACACCAAGCTCTTTGCCATATTAACACCAAGCCCTTTACCACATTAACATCAAGGTTTTTGCCATATTAACACCAAGCCCTTTACCCTATTAAATCCAAGCCCTCTACCATATTAACACCAAGTTCTTTGCCATATTAACCCCAGGTTCTTTGCCATACTATCACCAAGTTCTTTGCCATATTACTACCAAGCTCTTTGCCATATCAACACAGAGCCCTTTGCCATATTACCACCAGGTTCTTTGCCACATTAACACCAAGCTCTTTGCCATATTTACACCAAGCCCTTTACCATATTAAATCCAAGCTCTTAACCATATTAACACCAAGTTCTTTGCCATATTACCACCAAGTTCTTTGCCATATTACCACCAAGTTCTTTGCCACATTAACACCAAGTTTTTTTGCCAGATTAACCCCAAGCCCTTTACCATATTATATCCAAGCCCTTTGCCATATTAGCATCAAGTTCTTTACCATATTACTACCAAGTTCTTTGCCACATTAACCCCAAGCTCTTTGCCACATTAACATGAAGTTCTTTACCATATTAACCCCAAGCCCTTTACCATATTACCACCAAGTTCTTTGCCATACTATCACCAAGTTTTTTGCCATATTACCACAAAGCTCTTTGCCATATTAACCCCAAGCCCTTTACCATATTACTACCAAGTTCTTTGCCACATTAACCCCAAGCTCTTTGCCACTTTAACATGCAGTTCTTTACCATATTAACCCCAAGCCCTTTACCATATTAAATCCAAGCCCTTTACCATATTAACACCAAGTTCTTTGGCACTTTAACACCAAGTTTTTTGCCATGTTAACTCCAAGCTCTTTGCCCTATTAACAAAAACATCCAGACACACTGAATGCAGAAATGATGCTCAAGCCTGTAGTAACTCGCTCAAGTGATTCTCTCATCCCAAGGGGTTAAGGACAGCTCAGCTTTCAGATATTTAGCATTTAGTAAATTCCTTCCTAGCAAATTGACACAGTTGATTTTAACTGTTTCATACAATAATCAGTAAATTTTGTAATTTTCATACACATGTAAGGTGCCTCTAAAGGCAAAGACTTCTCCCTCTGTCAAGCAAACAAACCCAAAAGGCATCACCCCAAAAGCTGCCTTGTTTTTCCTTGAAGAAAAGTGAATCAAAATTTATTTCAAAATGTGCTGAGGTTCAGCATGTAGAACAGTAACATTTCTGTTTTTCTTGGTCCTTCCCAGCCTTGGGCTCCACCTGCTCCCAAAGAACACAGCCTGTCTCTGTGGACTGTGTGTCTGAGGAGAGGGAAACAGGACAGGAGGCAGAAATAATATTCCAGACTGCTTTAATGAAATCTGGATAAATCAATAAAAAATTTAGCTGCAATCAGGGCTGTGGGCTAATGGCTTGTTTGCTTCATTGCCTGAGGAGCCAGGATAAAAAAGAACTATTTGTTTTCATTTGAAATTCTATAAAAAGTAACAGACTGGATTATTGTATGTACGTTGGAAGGCTGAAGCCCAAGTCATCTGCTGCTGTTTTTGTCTCTAGGCCATGCCTCATTTACTGGGATGAAATTCCTGGGGAAGTTTTTGGTCTGGTCTACAACTCTGCTTTATAAACGTGATGCCAGTTTGTACTGTACAAGCAGCACTGTGTTACACTCCAGGCTTGCTTCCTCCCTCCTGTTAGCTGGTTATTAGGGAGGGCAGAGACCATTGTGACATTTTACAACCAGGGAAATAAAGAAGACATTTCTTTAGCAGCAAATCTTCTCCTTCCCCCTCAATTAAAAAAGAAAACAAAATCACAAGAAAACACAGACTCGGCAGGTAAATACCCAGGACCTGTGATCAGCAAGACCCTGGAAATGCCTCTAAATACAATATGGGAGGGAATAAGGTTAGTTAAAAAGTGCTGTGGATACTCCTGGTTCACAAAGGAAAGCCAGCTTTGTTCCTCTTCACAACCAGCACCTCATGGAGAGAAAGAGACTTTATCTGTAACTCTCACTGCAGCACGATCCCAGTGTGAAAATACAAAGGGAGGCAGTAGAAAAGTAGAGGGGAATGGGAAAATACAAAGGGAGGCAGTAGAAAAGTAGAGGGGAATGGGAAAATACAAAGGGAGGCAGTAGAAAAGTAGAGGGGAATTTGCTTCGATTGTGATTATGAGGAGAAGCCAGACCTGTCGTAAACAATGGTGTGAAGACACAGACAAAAGTTGGAAGACAATGCCTGAAGTTCTCCAACTCAGACATGTCTACATTCTTTACACCTTCCACAGAAAACTGACATTCTCTTCTCTTACACACAAAGGTAACAGGGACACCATAAAGTTCCAGGCAGGTTTTCCCACCATGCCAATGAAAACTGATTTCTGCACTGAAAAAAAAGAAAAGAGCAAGAGCTGGCTGAAAGTTCTGATTCCAACACTCTAAACAGCTCTCTGGATTTCTACAGGAAAAAATCCCTGGCAGGCAAACAGTGACAAAGACAGGTTCAGCATCTGTCCCCCTCCCCAACATCTAAAAATCTCAGCCCCATGCATTACAAACCCCACATTCTGTGCTTTACATCAGTGGAAAGACCAAAGCGTGACAGCTTTTGCTTAATTGCTGAGCTGCCTGTATGTCAAAACCCAGAAAAAGGCACAATTTTACAAACATTTTTTCTTTTACACACGGTTTCTAAATCCTTAAACTACCGAAATATAGAAAAAAATAGGAAAAGCACCTACTCCTTAGCTTGCAGTTCCACACAGCTCCCAAAGCACTGCTAAGCATGTATGGATTTTTTGGCAAATACCTCTTACCTGAAAAAGAGCAATGTTCAGATTCCTTACTAGATGTTATCGTCATGACAAGCCAAACAATCTTTTTTTATAGAAGGTTGGGCGGCTTTTCAATAAAGCATGTGTGCATTAAAAAAAAAATAAAAACAACAAAACCCAGAAAAAAAAAATCCAACACAAACCAAACCCCTCAGAGAGTCTCCCTTCCCTCGCTGTCAGTCAAAAACAAGTTGAAATAAGCCTGAGTTGGAATTACCTGAATAAAGAAACTGGAGAGAGGGAGGGAGGAGAGGGAGGGAGGGAGAAAGAGAGGAGGAAAAAAAAAAAAAGAAAAAGAGTCCGAGAGGAGACTCAGTGATGTCAGCAGTGTGTGTTAAGGAAATCTACAGCTGAGCCCAGCAAACTTTATAACTGCACAGCTCTCAACACCCAGTTACGTGGTAAGCAAATACCTGCTTCAGAGGAAACTGATTTCCTTCTAAAGGAGTCAGTTAATCTTTGAAGAAACTTCAGCCAGGCTGATCAAAGTCCCTGAAAGGCCTTATTTCCTAAATAAATAAGGTTATGAGTGGTTGTATAATGCTAAGAAAAGAGGAAGAAGGGTAAAAAGTCAACGTTAATTCTGTGATTCTGTTATCCACTGCCCCTTTCCTGTTGGCAAAAGGGAGATTGAAACTCATCTGAAATCAATCCAGGTAATGCTTGTCACACACTGAGCTGCAGCAGCTGAAATCCCTGACCACCAAATTTCCCAAAGTGTTTATCCACAACACTCCTTTCCTTCGATGGCTTTTTCTGCGTTTGCCTGGATGCCTTTCTACTTTTGTTTCCCAGCTGCAGGGAGCACAGGCAGGGCTGATTTGAGCAGGATGAAGGCAGGTACCGTGAAGGCAGGGTCTAAAGCCTGTGCACTGCCATTGGAGCACCACGCTGGAATTTGATGGCATTCCCTGGGAATGCAAACAGCAGCGGGGAAAGGGAAGGTGCTGCAGCACCAGAAAGGCTCATGTGATGCCCTTGGATATCATTACACTGGAATTCCTGGGAATTCCAAAGCCCACCAAGCTACTCCAGGACAGGATAACTCAGCATCACCTGCAGGCACATCCCGCGGTGCCTGGATAACTTCCTTCCCTTTCCCTCGGGAGAAGGAGCACATCAAACATTGGGATGAGTCCTTCACCGAGCAAACTCTCCCCACCCCAAATTCCCGGGGGACACACCAGCCAGAGCCAAACCCCTGCTAAACGGGGATCTAAATGCCATGAACAGATATTAATAATATCTGTTATTAATAATACCAGAGGAAAGCAGGAGCTGGAATTCTGCTGTCAAGTGCAGCACTCAGGCAGTGCCAGTAGCCAGCAGCTGTTTTGCATTTAAAAGGGCAACACTTAGAGGTGATTTTTTTTTTTTTCCACTTTGCCAGAGACTAAAGAATTTCACACGACTTGGATTGTTCCCCGAATCCATGAACCTGTTGCACTGGTGTCTCTTTCTCTATATTTACTATGAGGGAGATGGCAACAGCTATAAATATATATATATATTTATATATAAATGCTTGTGAAGGTCTTTTTCTGCTTTCACATGAGTTGTTCTGCTTGCAGAGCTTTGTCATGGGATGAAGCACCTATACCAGGAATTCTCTTTCACTATCCAATTAAATTATGTTCAGCTGGGATTATACATTATTAAAAATTCCCAATTAAACATTTCCCCTTCTTTCTTCTGGGTAAAGTTTGACAAATTGCCCCAATCATAAATGAATAATGTGCTATTCCCACACATCCCCCAAATCAGGATTTATGGCAACATGGTGACCATGAAATCCACTGTAATGTGAGGGGCCTTTGGAAGATCATAATTTGAGGATATGCTCTGAAAGATGCACAACAGTTCAGTTTTTAATCTGTTTACTAATGCTCTGTGGACTCTTATTCCATTGTGGAAAACAGAGCAGCAGAGCCGAGAGTAGAACTGGAGTTGCATGGGCATTTCCTAGCTTTGTGTGCATGATTTAAAAATGTAAATACCTTTCTTTGCACAGTTTTCCACCTTAAACAAGTGTCACTTCCTTGTGGGTTCCCACAAGCTCTGGGGCTGTTCCCACTCTGCTGCTGAGGTGGGCCAGAAGGAGAAGTTAATTTGTCAGTTCATATCCTCAAAAATGCATAAATTCCCTTTTTTTTTTTTTCTTCAGATTTACCTCAGTACCAGGGCTTATAAATCTCTGTCCTTACAGCAACAACAGGTGAGTTCAAAATTTTGGGCTAGAGATGTTGAAATACTGACCCAAACTTCTCCATTCAAGAAAGCTGAGCAGGAAACCTCATGGTGATAAGAGGCCTGCTCAGGGCATTTTCAGATTTTATGCTGGCTCTGGATAAAGCTAAGTAAGGAAAAGAAACAATAAAAGTGGATCCCTGGCAGAAAAGTTAGCCCTACTCATCAAATCTGCACCTGCAACTTGATCCAAAAATCAGTTCTTTTACTGAAAAAGTGCTTTGGGCTTCTCGTGTGGAACACGATCCAGCTCAGAAGGATGTGTGCAGTGTGAATGGGGAAAAGCCACAGCCACTCTTCAAGCTTTATCTCTTTTTCTCTGTTCCTGGGAATCCTCAAATGATGAGCTAAATATCAGACCCAGGACAGAAAGAAATTGGCATTATTAGAAAAACCAGAGAAATGGTTCTTGCACAAAGCAAGTTCAGGATGTCCTGAGCAGGCAGACGTGTCACCTGAGAACTGCTAAACACCTATTTGTGCTTTTACACAACTAAATCCATGTGTTAAACACAGATATTTGTGCTTTATGTACTCTATTTTTCTTCAATTCTCTGAAGACAGTCTTCTAGTTTTTGTATTTTTCCCATGTGCTTCAGAATATTCATCTGTTCATCAAACCATTCACCTGATTCTTACTGATGAAGTTCTTGATAAAAGCAGAATTGAAAGGGTTAAAATTCATTACAGAGTTTCCCATGAAATAAAGGTAAAATATTGGGCCTGAAGGTGCTGCAGGAAATGCAATTCATGGAATTGTAGGAATGGTTTGGGTTGGAGGGGACCTCAAAGCCCACCCAGTGCCACCCCTGCCATGGCAGGGACACCTCCCACTGCCCCGGGCTGCTCCAAGCCCCAATGGCCAACCTGGCCTTGGGCACTGCCAGGGATCCAGGGGCAGCCACAGCTGCTCTGGGCACCCTGTGCCAGGGCCTGCCCACCCTCACAGGGAACAATTCCTGCCCCAGAGCCCAGCCAGCCCTGCCCTCCCACCCTGCCAGGGAACAATTCCTGCCCAAGATCCCATCCAGCCCTGCCCTCTGGCACTGGGAAGCCATTCCCTGTGTCCTGGCCCTGCAGCCCTTGGCAATTGTCTCTCTCCATCTTTGCTGGGGCTCCTTCAGGCCCTGCAAGGCCACCCTGAGCTCAGGCCAAAGCTTCTCCTGCCCAGGCTGAACAATGGCAGCTGTGGCAGCCTTTCCTCCCAGCAGAGCTGCTCCAGCCCTCTGCTCATCCTGCTGCCTCCTCTGGGCTCTCTGCAGCAGCTCCAGCTGCTCCCTGTGCTGCCCAGACCTGTGGACACCAACAGGGACAGGAATCTTCACACTCCAAAAAACCAGGCACCACACCCTCCCCACTTACATGTGCTCTTAGCATGCTCAACGCACATTTTTCCATCTTTTTTCTTTTGTCACATCCTTGTTGACAAAGCAGCAGTGGCCACCCTGAGGAATTCACAGCCCGTTTTCCCAGCCTGCTCCGGGCTAACGCCGCGGTTTGAGCACGAGCCCTGCACAATGTGCTCTGTGCATTATGAGAGGTCGTGGCTGCCACTGCTGCTCCTGGGGGAGATTTGTGCACATGGAAAGCACATAATTGGAACAGGATTTTATTCTGCTTGGTGAGCTTCACACAGAAGGATCTGGCTGAGGAGAGCCCAGCTCTGTTCTCAATGAAGCGAGCGGTGACCTCTGCGGAAACCCTGCTACCGCAGCTTTCCAAACCTTCATCCCAAGGAGTTTGGATGTCACAAGGCTGTGGTTGCTGAGATGTGTCTTATCTGCTCACATTAGGGAAGGTGGTTGTACGTCCAGCTGGCTCAGGGTTTCACACCCAGCTCCACTGCTGTCCCGTGAGGGATGGAAGGACTTCCACCGCTTCCAAATTTAAGTTTCTGCCCAGAATTTTTGTTTCTTGATGACAGAAATACTGACATGTTGCCACCCAAGATAGCAAAAGGATTTCCAGGTAGCAGAAAGCTCTGGAGGAAAAACAGCCTCCTGAGAAAAGTCACTCATTCCCAGCCACATTTGGCTGCCTTCTCCCTGGCTGTGGAAATGAGCATCTTCTGGGTTTGGTTCCTGCCCAAAGATGGGGAAGATTCACAAGCAGGAATTCAAATCCAAGCTGGCTTTCCACACCAGAGTGAAAATGACAACGGGCTTCAGATCCAAGAGGGATTTTAATTCCCCCTCCCTTGCCAATCTGGTCAAAATGTCCAAAGCAGCAAAACCTCACCTCAGATTCCTGGAACTGGTCCTCACATCTTTGCTTTGTGATGCTCTGTGGTGGATGCATGCTCGGTTTGCCACACCATGAGCCAGCAGGATGCATGAACATCCCCCTGGGGAAGTTCTGCTCGCATTGCTGGGAGCTTCCCAGCAGGCAAAGCTGCTTCCTGCAGCACTTCCAAGAACAGACAACTCTCCAGGTCCCCCAGGTCACAGCTGTAACACGAGGTGGGACTTGTTGCCATAGGATTGGATCCACGCTCATGGAAAACTATGCTCTGCAAGATAAAATCCTCAGTATTGTTCTCAGCTGCAAGCAGGATGTCTGGCCCAAGCAATGAGCCAGGGTTATGGTCTAGAAGAGCTGTTCCAGAAAATGCTGGAGAGGCAGGGCTGGAAGCATCCAGCTGTCAGAGCCACTGGCCACAAGAAACAGAGGCAGCTTTGCCTGGTCTGTCATTTTCCTCCCCTGGACCCATGGTGGTCTCTCTCTTAGGTGGTTTCTCCTCAAGTGTGAATTTCCCTAGCTAAGAGCTGCCCTGATGACCAGGAATCCTTCTGGGAACTGCCAGAAAACCCCAGCTCCTCAGCCCCTGGACCCCTCCTGTTGGTGTGACACAACGAGCCTTCCTCAGTCCAGGAGAAGCTTTCATCTTCAATTTCATGTGTCTTCAGTAGCACACTTTGGAGGACAACAGTGGGAAGGGAAACCTCTCCTAATGAGATTTCAGCTTGTTTGGATCTGCAAAGCCCACTCTGCATTCTCCAGCCGTGGCTACACAATCTCTAATTCTCAAGTACATTTCTCAGCAGTGTCCAGCAGGTAGATTAGGTTTTTTCCTTACCTTTAACACTTCAGGGTTGTTTTAATGGAGCTTTGCTTTGGAATAATTTGGGAAATAATGGTTTCTTTTACTTGGAAACTTCTTTTCATGAGCACCAATAAGAGCCCTGCAAAAATACCTGTTTGGAACTTTCTTTACTGAATTTCTTTCTGAGCTGTGACTCTTTGGGACAAAAAATGTGGCATTATTGCAACCAGTTTCAGATAGCCAGACTAGATGGCCTCTCAGGAAAGCAGCAGTAAAAAGGCAGAGCAAATTAAATGAGTACCTTCGTGCATTTTTAAACGTGTCTTCCTGGAAAAATAACCTCTGGCTTGAATGAAAGGAACTGAAGTGTGTACTTTTGCCAAACTTTATCCAAGAGGATTAAGAAGTGAGCCTACAGACAACTCCTGAGGTTGACAGAGCAGGGAACACTACAGAAAGTGCACGAACAGAGGGTAATAAAGGGGAGGGCACAGAGTTTTCAGCACTGGGTGTGTGTACAAAGGCTGTCCTGAAGTTTGCTATCACCAACAGAGATCATGCCACAAGAAGATATGGAAAGTGACCTTCCAAACACCAGGGGCAAACATTTGTCCTGGCAGGGCTGAAAGGGCTCAACTCCAAGATCAAATTTTGGTAGAGAGCAGAGTTGTCATCGCTGATCTGCACGACTCAGCTTTGAGAGGAAGTAAAATCCAATCCATGATGTGACAGGGGAAGCAAGTGATGGCTCCATGACAGGAAGAGGGACAGGGGTGCTGGCTGCACCCATTGTCACCAGGATTGCACCACAGTTTCCATCACAACCTCCTACTATTTTCATGTGCTGTGAGCATTGCAAAATGCTGACCTTTGGGGCTGCATTTTTCCATGCTTGCTCCCTGCCCCAAAGGTGAATTCTTTCAGAAATTCTGAGCAGAATCTTTTCAGGGACCATGGCTATTATTTTTGGCCGTTGCCAGGGTGGCTTGCCTGGGGCAGATTGAATAACAAGTGGTTTGTTCCTCTGAGCTACAACAAATCCCACCATCCATCATGTGAAGGAGAAAATTAAAAGCATGAAAAACAATTCAGAGCTCTCCTGATGTTAATGTTTGCAAGGACTGTTTAGGCTTGCAAATGGCAGCAGGTGAGGAAAAGAGAGATTTAAGTAGGAGATAATGCCCCGACCAAGAGTCTCCGTTAATGACAATTAACTCCTAAATTAAGTATTTATATCAGGAGTTGGTTTCAGAGACAACTATTGAAAAGTGGTGTTAAATACAATCTCCAAGATACCAGGAGAGGAGGCTGGGTCTGTTTTGTCTCTCTGAGTGTCTCTAACACGGGACACTTGATTTTCTCAAGCAGCTAATTAAGATTTGAAGGGATGCACATTCCCAACCATTGCCACAGGCTGGGTCAGTCAGTGTCAAGGCCATTTAATATTCTCAAATTCTCAAAAGCAGGGCACTTGAAAGAGCCTTAAAACACGGATATGGATGCTGAACTACAGGTACCCATGGCTGAAGATGCTCTCTGGGGGCTTTAAGGACCACAGGCAATGCATTAGGATTGAGATGCTGAGCAGCACTCGAAGCCACAAACAACCCCAGAACAAAACCCCACGTCTGCTGTTAGGAAATCACACCCAGGTGGCCTCATATACCCCCACACACTGTCCTGATTTTATCATCCACAGAAATATGTCTGAAAGGTACTGTACAGACAGGAAAAGCCAGTCTCCCTACAGGCCCAAATAAAGACTAGAGCTGTCCAAAGGTCTCTGGGAGTACAAATGTACCTGGTCTGTGAGGCTGCACAGCCTCCAGACTGCAGCTTCATCTGGGGACACCTTGCTGGAGCAGGGCCATCCCAGAGCACAGGGCACAGGGCTGTGCCCAGAAGGCTCTGGAATATCCCAGGGAGGAGACTGCCCAGCCTCTCTGGGCTCTACTCAGGGCTGGGCACTGCCCAGGGCAGAAGTTGTGTCCCTGGGCAGGGGAATTGCTGGGCTCAGGCCCTGCCCGTGGCTCTGGGGCCATTGCTGGGCCTGCAGCAGAGCCTGGGGCTGCTCTGCCCTCCCTGCACACAGGGACAGACAGACAGGGACACACAGGGACACACAGGGACACACAGGGACACACAGGGACAGCCAGGGACAGCCAGGGCTGAGGCCCCTCTCAGCTGGGGCTCCTCTCCAGGCTGAGCAGCCCCAGCTCCCTCAGCCTTTCCTGGGCACGGAGATGCTCCAGGCCCTTGCTCAGCTCCAGGAGCTCCTGTCCCTGCTGTGCTGAGGATCCAGGGCTGGACACAGCACCCAGAGGTGCCTGCAGGGCTGGGCAGAGGGGCAGGATCACCCCTGAGCTGCTGGGAATGCTCATCCCCATGCACCCCAGGCCTTCTGCACTCTGCTGGCTCATGGACAGCTCACTGTCCAGCAGGACCCCAGATCCTTCTCCTCAGAGCTGCTTTCCAGCATTTTGCTTTCCAAATGATTGTATTTTACACCCAATATTTTTCCAACTTCAGCATTTAAGTGCCTGATTATCTACTTTTATTGACTATGTCATTCAGTCCACCAAAACACACTGTTCATGTGTTCCTGATACCATCTCCTGATACATTCATATTTGACATGAAATACAACACTTTATGCCACACTTTTAACCTCAACCACCACAACATGCCTGGCTAAGGCGAAGCTTACAGGGTTCACATAACAATCTGCTTGTTTTATAACTTCCTTTTACTAGCTGCAACTAATGCACCCACATGCCAATTATTGCTAAAGAATTCCTCCAGGTTTGTTTGCAACCTAAGAGTGTCTGGCAGATCTGCAATTGCACCTGCATGTGGACCTTAACATCAGACTTGCAGTGACTTTGTTCTGTAATACATCCAGATTTTATAATACTTGATAAAAAAAACCAAAAAGCATGATGGTGAAATCAGACTGGTTTGTCATTCACTAAATTTAGGAATTTTTGAATCTGTGAAGCAATTGCTTAACCCCATAAATCCTCACAGCTCTGTGGTGTAAGAGTTCAAGCAGAGCTTTCATCAGTGCATTAAACAGCTTCAAACTGAAAGACAGTAGGGTTAGATGGGCTCTTGGGCCGGAATTGTTCCCTGGCAGGGAGGGCAGGCCCTGGCACAGGGTGCCCAGAGCAGCTGTGGCTGCCCCTGGATCCCTGGCAGTGCCCAAGGCCAGGTTGGCCATTGGGGCTTGGAGCAGCCTGGGACAGTGGGAGGTGTCCCTGCCATGGCAGGGGTGGAACTTGGTGATTTTTAAGGCCCCTTCCCACCCAAAGCATTCCAAAATTCCACGTTTTTCCATGTTTTTTCTGCTTCCCACACACACCTCAGCTGAATCACTGAGAATGGACTCACAGGGAGTGCCTGCACTCTCCACACTTTTCCCTGTACTCCTTGGCTTCTGAAACCTTGGCCACTGCAACATTCCCTGATTTGAAGCCACTCTGTCTCTTCCCCCTGTTCTGTGCCTTGAGTGCAGCCTGTTGACAATTGATTTCATCAGGACAATGAATTATACCTCTGGACTGCCTGGAATGAAAGGAACTCTTTTCCTCAGGGTTCATTCCACTATTTTCTTTACTCAGCTACCTTGAACCTCCACTTGCTCCAATACATCTTTTCAGATTTTTGTGTCCCTCAAAGGCCAGCTGTGCTATTCATCCCCTCTTGGAGGACCTGTCCTTTTAACTCCTTCTTGGAGCAGAGTTTTCTGCTGGAGGAACTGAGCCCTTTCAAACCTGTCCACAGTGTTTGCATTGCAGGGAGGAACTGCAACCTCCTAAAGCTGGCTAAGGCAGCCTTCAAAATACTTCTTCCATATTTACTTCACCTTTGGGCTATGTGGTTCACCACTTTTGCTTGGTTTATTTTTTTTCCCCTCTAATTGTTGGTATTATTGGCCCAACAGCATTTCCAGAGAAGTCAACCCTCAGGACACTGCTCTGCACCTTGCTTTCCTGATTTTCCCTGAGATCTCTCCCTGCTTGTCCAGTCTCAGAATGATTTTCTCAGTGCTGTGCAAGTTACTTTTACTTCTTTTGTTTCCCTTCAGCCCTGGCTTGTTTACATTTTCCCCATATTGCCTTGTTTTATTGCTCATCTAGACAGTCATTAACTATGTGTACTTTTCAATAACTTCCTTCACTTGGTTTTTTATCACTTCCTTGAATATATCCCAGCAGATCTGCGGGGAGATTTCTTCAGCCTTGCCAATCAGTGGCCTGAAAATCACCCAAACCCCCCTTAGAGGACTGCCTGGAGCTGTCCCTTAACACAGCCCTGCACTGGGACACAGGAGGTGCTTCCCCCAGGTGAATCAAACCAGGAGAAGCCTCTACTGTGACCAAAGCCAAAAGATTTCCAGTGAATATCATGGATAAGACTCTACTGAGCCAGTTGAAGTGGGGGATGACAACTGAGAGCGCCACACAGGTGAGTCTGTGTCAAAAACCACCCAAAATTCCCACCTGGATGGTGGAGATAGGCTGGTTTTGGACAGAAAGAGCCAGTTGAGGTGAGGGATGACAACTCAGAGAGCCACACAGGTGAGTCTGTGTCAAAAACCACCCAAAATTCCCACCTGGATGGTGGAGATAGGCTGGTTTTGGACAGAAAGAGCCAATTGAAGTGGGGGATGACAACTCAGAGAGCCACACAGGTGAGTCTGTGTCAAAAACCACCCAAAATTCCCACCTGGATGGTGGAGATAGGCTGGTTTTGGACAGAAAGAGCCAGTTGAGGTGAGGGATGACAACTCAGAGAGCCACACAGGTGAGTCTGTGTCAAAAACCACCCAAAATTCCCACCTGGATGGTGGAGATAGGCTGGTTTTGGACAGAAAGAGCCAATTGAAGTGGGAGATGACAACTCAGAGAGCCACACAGGTGAGTCTGTGTCAAAAACCACCCAAAATTCCCACCTGGATGGTGGAGATAGGCTGGTTTTGGACAGAAAGAGCCAGTTGAGGTGAGGGATGACAACTCAGAGAGCCACACAGGTGAGTCTGTGTCAAAAACCACCCAAAATTCCCACCTGGATGGTGGAGATAGGTTGGTTTTGGACAGAAAGAGGACAACACCTGGTCCTGACCACACCATGAGCCCTGATGTAACTTTTCCTCCCTGCTGCCCAAAAAGGCACCCTCCTGTCCAGAAGAACTCACTGAGCCACACTGATTTTTTTTCTGGAGCTTGGCCATTGGGCCAAGGCCATGGAAAGGGCTCTGGATTTCCAATAAGTTGAACCTCCAGGAATCCAGAGCTATCAAAACTGAGCGAGACAATTTCATTCCAGCGTTGGCAAGACAGCGTTTGGACGCAGCACATTACAAGATGTCCTGCCAGTTCTGGGTCTGGGAGCAGACTCCAAAGCAGGTGAATCCTTCCTCAACTGGAGTTCCACAGCAAGGAAAACGTTTCACAGGACTGGAGCAAAGATGAAACCAGCTGGCTGATGGAGGGGGCTAAGAGCAGTGGTCCTCTCTGAAGAGCTGCCAGCAGTTTCTGAAATGAAGGTCAATTCAATTAAAGTAACTGCAGGCTGTATCCGCCCTGGGATGGGCAGCTGTGAGTAAACACAGCCTGAATTTGTACCCACACACTGGTGCTCGCTGGCAAATGTGTGCACACGGAACAGAGGTACTTTCTAGAAGGCAGCTCTTCACACATCCCTTGGCAGACTGGATCACTTTCACCTCCCGTGATCCCAGACGTCATGGTGTTGGAGAAGGAAAGGGTCCTCTGCTTCTCTCGGGTTTCTGGAACAGCCCCACACAGATTCCCATTTCTGCATCCCTGCTCCCAACACATTTGCCAATCCAAGTACCTCTCTATCTCCCCTCTTCTTATCTCAAGATGTTTGTTATAAAATAAGGGAGTTGGGCTGGATGGTGTTGCCAAACTTTGAAAAGCTTCTGTCGAACTCTACATTTTCCTATGGTGCTGCAAAGCCCATATTTACCTAACAGGCTGTCCAGAGTCCAAAGGAGCTTCTACAAAATTTCTGGTAAAGAGTATTTGTTTTAAGAATTGATATGCATGCCAAAAACAATGTACTGCATTTATCAGCCTGGAACTGTTACCATCTTTTCAGCAAATAACATCCCGGTTTCTGAAAAAGCCTAAAATGTGTATCTAATCCAATTGTGTCACCTCTCATTTCCTTCAAAGAGGGGGGAAAAAGGCAAAGCTAAGCCTGAAATTCTGGTTTGAATTAACTGCCACTTCATCTCTAAGTGACCTCTTTGTGCAAAGCTATTACTGCAAACACAGTCTCTGAATCATTCAGTCGTCTCCAACGCCTGAAACACGGAGCTACAAGGTAGTTAATGCTATCAGCACTATCATCTTGCATTTGTGTAGGGCTTCTCATCCAAAATATCCCAGCTCCTGGCAGGGTGATCTTTTCCCTGGGTGGGCTCCTAACGTGGGTGCTGCATTCAGCTTTGCAAAGGGTAAGGGGGCAGGAGGGGGATTTTACACTTGAATTCCAGTGCCACTGTTAAAGAAAATAACCTTCCATAAGGTGCAAACCAGCAACCAGAGTTCTGCAGTGCCACGCAGCCATGGAGAGAAGGAAATTAAGAATATTCCAGGTATTATTCTCAAATCCACTCCGTTCTCTCTGGCAGCATGGAGAGACCCAAGTGTGAGAAAGGTTCAGATCCTCTGAGAGAAAACAGAGGGCTAGAAAAGGTATTTAAACAGAGAGCCTTGGTTATTCAAGTTATGGTGGAGCCCTGCTTCTAACCAGGACAATCTGGTGTGGTAAAAGCTTTCATGGGGATGATTAAAAACCCAGTTGATTTTCTTCATTGGAATAAAGGCAATTCAAACTCATTCCACTATTCCTGGTGGCCAGCCGTGCCAGCCCTTCGCTGCCTGCCCGCTCTGCCACGCACCCACCCCCAAAATACCTTTTTGTCCATTTATTCCTGGTCCTTGCTCAGCAGCCAGGGGCTCCTCTTCCCGATGGCACCCCCTGAGGGTGCTGGCAGTCAGCTGCTGAGGCTTGGGAAGTTCATCTCAGCCCTGTCCTGCCCCGCTGGTTCCTGGGGCTCCGTCCTTCCTTCCAGCCCTGCAGCTCCCTCACTCCCAGCTGCTGGAGCAGGTTGAGGTGCTGAGCCCAAGGGCTGGAGAGCAAAGAAGGCAGAGGAGAATTTATGCTTTGGTATTTTGGAAGCTGGAATCCAGGGAGAAGCTTAAAAGAACGTGACTTGAGGCCAAAATGTTTGGCTCTCCAGTTACAGAGCGGAGAGAGGCAGGTTTGTTCCTATTGCAACACTGTGTCCTGCAGGAATTTTCCAACATCATGGATGTGTGGTGGGTTCAGAGGAACCTCTCCTTCCCTAATCTGCTTCCTGCAGCTCTGTGGGAGGAAAGTGACACCAGAGGACTCAGCAGCACGGCCAGAAACTTGTCTGAGATGGAGCTGTGTATGGAGGGGCCTGGGAGGTGTTCCTGGGACATCCCGAGGTTACAACTCCTCCTGCCACTGTCCTCCCCAACCGTCCTTCCATGCCCTCATTCCAGCAGAATCATCCCCTCCAACTGTTAATTTGGCTGCTATTTCATTTATTCCAGCTGCTGAGCTCGAGAAAGAAAATTTTAAAAAAGCAGCATCTCACTGAAAACAGATGCTGCCTCCGTACTAAGCTGATAAATTAAATACATAAAGCATGGCTTGTTTACAGTGCTGATTCTTTGTAACGTTCTGCTGGTTTTATCCTTGATATTAAAATCCCAAGTATATTATATCACTTTAGTTTTGATGCATCTGGATTAGGGAAATAGCCCAGTGGCATTTCTCAGGACTACTGTAAATGAAATGGGCTAACAATTTACCACAGAAATGACAGTACAGAGAACAAAAAACGAGCTCAGCTTTTACTCCTCTAGAACAGACACAACTTTTCTGGCCTCCATTTCTCCACAGTCACTTACAGTTCTGTGCAATTTTTCTCTATATCCAACATGCACAAATTAAATATATTGGAGTAAACCAGAGACTTCCTTCCAGCACGGATCTGCGTGTGCACACACAGGGATACCAGCACAAGGAGAGATCACAGGGATACAACTGCAATTAGAGAATCCAGAATCAAGGTGGGAAGAGCCCTCCAGGATCACCCAGTGCCACCCCAGCAGCACCAGCATCACCCCAAACCCTGTCCCCAAGGGCCACATCCAGACTCCTCCTGAGCACTCCCACACACAGGGACTCCAAACCTCCCTGGGCAGCTCATCCCAAGGCCTGACCACTGTCCCACGGAAATTTGCTTTCCCAGTCTCCAGCCTGAGCCTCTCCTGGTGCCATTTGAGGCCATTTCCTCTCCTCCTTTCCCTTGGGACACGGCAGCAGAGCCCGACCCCCCCCAGCTGTCCCCTCCTGGCAGGGACTTGGGCAGAGCCACCAGGTCCCCCCTGCGCCTCCTTTTCTCCAGGCTCAGCCCCTTGCCCAGCTCCCTCAGCCCCTCCTGGGGCTCCAGCCCCTTCCCCAGCTCCCTTCCCTGCCCTGGACACGCTCCAGCCCCTCCAGGGCTCTCCTGCAGGAGCCAGAACTGGACACAGCCCTGGAGCACAGAGGGACAATCCCTGCCCTGCTCCTGCTGGACACACAATTCCTCATCCAGCCCAGGTTCCTCCTTGCCCACATGGACTAAAGCTGAGCCAGCTCTCTGTCTGTATCACAGCTCACTGGCTCCCCACCAAACAGTGATGTTTTTACTCTTTGGTTGGAAGAATTAAGACAAACACATTTGTTTTCTTACAGTGCAACAGGCAAACTCCAGCCCACATCCTCTGAGGTGAAAACTGATCTTTTGTTGAGATCACCTTATCAGTGTTTATGGTCCAATGAAAATACAAGGCACATAGTCCAATTACCTTGAAAACTCAAATGAGAAGTGTCTGTGATTTTCAGGTGTCAAAGTTAACCAAGGGATGGTCTTTTCAACTTCTTAGATCTATTGAAGCAGTCTCCTCTCAGGAAAGACAGGCAGAGAGTTTGTGGTCTGCCAGGGCCAGCAGGATTTAGAATTTCTTAAAGTTTTGGGGTTTTGTGCCTCAAATTATATTAAACAAAAATTGTATATGGAATAATATCAATGTCTGCGTTGATGCATGCTGATTTTCAGCTCAGGAATATGCAAAATAAATAAATAAATTACAGCAAAAATGGTTTGGCAGCAAATCCATCTTCAAACACCGTTAGGGAGACGTGATGAGGAAAGAGCTGTGGTCAAAGGCAGAGCATGACAAGTGCAGAATTTCACGTTCTATGTGTTTATATAGATTTTCATCTCCTTCTCCAGAAATCCTGGCAATCACTCCAGCTGGGGGTCACTCCAGTTTGGGATGGTGGTGGGGTTTGGGGTGGGGGTGGTGTCAGATCCTCACAGCACAGGCCAGCCCCAACACTTGATCCTCACGGTCTGTTTTGTTTTTCTGCACAGGACTGAGATGGCTCAGCCATTTTGCCTGATTTCTGTGCAAACTGAGATGTGAAAAGGAAAGTCTCTCACTTTTCTCACCCCACAGGATAGGGCAAGGCTTACCTTTGCACTGTTCTCCTAGAAAAACTCGCAGAAGTATTCCCCAAGTGGAACATTTGGCAGGTTTCTGTTTAAATGTAGGCACCTGGTTTCTTGTGTGTTAGAACCCTGGAGGCTGAAAATTTCAGGTTTTCTGAGCTGGAGGGTGCTGGCCCTCAGGCAAGCACCACATTTGACTTGAGGCCTTGGAAAAGGCTCCCGAGATTGAGTGATGGCACAGAGGTTGTGGGTGTGTGGTTTGAGTGGTGGTGTGTGATCTCACAGGGTGAAAAGCTTAGATTTGGGATGTTGGTGTATAGGAATATAATGGGAGTCAAGATGGAGGGGTTTGGGCCGTGTCTGGTCTTTCTCCTTCACTTTCTTCTTCCTGCTTCTTCATGGGTTTGGGTGGTTTTCTGTGATTGGGTGGAAAGTGTCCTCATGGTGGATCCACATGTGGTCATTATTGGGTTAGAAACGTAAATAATTCAGGTGTCATCTTGTTATTGGGTAATTAGCACTTAAAAGACCTTAGGATGAGTTATAGAGTAGACATTTTCTGACTTGCTGGTTAGAGCTCACGCCTTGTGAGTCTAGAAATAGATAAGACATAATAAACATCCAATTAAGAACTCAAAAACTTTGTTTCCCATGTGTTATTCATCCTGACCGTGGAGAAGAACTAAAAAACCAGGACTCCAACACCTGTGTGCTGCACAACTCTGAGATCAGGCTTTTTACGGGTGTTAAAGAAATCAGGAAAGCCCCCACAAGCACACTCTTGCATGCTTCTGGTAATCCAGGGGAAAAGAAACAGGGAAAAGTAGGAAGCCCTGATCTTTTAGGTTCCTCTGAGGCAAATCACCAAAAATCTGGAAGTAGATTTTTTTACTGCAGCTTCAGAAATTGCTGTGGCCTGATTGGAGATGTCAGGGCTTCCTGTTCAGACCTGTTGCTTCACCCCAGGTTTATGGACAACTTGCATGGATGTGCTTGTGGGGGCATCCCAAATTTAACCCTTGGGAACACAGGAACTCAGGAGAATCCTTCAGCAGATTCCTTTCACCACATATTCCTTTTGTGGGAGCTTGGCCAGGCTTTTGCAGTGGTACTCATGGTTTACATCAGCTCTCAGCTGATTTATGTAGTCCCCTGGAAATTGGGATCCTGAACGGTTCCCTTCAGCCACAGAAGGATCTCCCTAGGAGTAAATCCAGACCAGGCAGAAGCAGAGCTGTGAGGCTGAGTTGTTCCAAACTGATTGGAATTACAAGGCCAGCTGAGATCATGGATCACCAAAACCGTTTGCAGCACTTCAAAAATTTACTTCTCTGCTTGATTCACACTGAGGAAGGGAAATGAATTGCCCAGAAAATGATTTACTGAAGTTTACTTTCAGTGGTCTGACTTGTGAGTGGTTAATGAGGCTCGGTTGATCAATATGGATTTTCCTTGTGGAGAAATTTAATTCTTTCCTATTTGGATTGGAACAACTAGCATTGCATTTCCCATAGATCACTTGGATGCAAAATCAATTATTTAGTCCACTCCTGTAGGAAATAAAACTTTTTATTTGCTCGTGTTCTCCTTGTCACTGTCGCTGGGCAATTGTTTTCAGCTAAAAGTGCCCTTAATGAGGCTGCAGTGCAAAGGCTCTGACAGATCCACTAACTGCAGGGATTGTTATAAAGTCCCTTTTTCTGCTTCTTGTGAAAGCCAAAACTCAGCCCCAGTGTGGCATCCCAGCAGGCAAACTCCAGAATCCAAAGAAGACTTCAGGAAAAAAATGAAATCTTGTCTTTTTACTGATCAAACCACACCATGCTTTCCAAAGAGAAAAAATACAACTCTGATTTTCTATAAAACATCGTGCCAGTGGCAGACCTTGTGACTGAAAGCACATGACAAAGCACTGCTGATATCACAAGGGTCAGGACTCAGCACTCATTTGTCAGCAAACCTTCAATCTTCAAGCTCAAAAGTTGTCTGTGATGTGAAGGGAACCACTGTGGTATTAAGTCCTTGGCTCCAGCAGATCATCTTCCACAATGTTTAACACCTCATTAAGACTCTGATTATGTATGAACTGTATTCTGGCTACTTTTTAACCATTTCTGCTGAGAAAAAAATCTTGAAAATGTGCACAGGGTCAGTCGTTTTGTAAGCACAGGGCGAATTCCTACCCTTGAGTAATTGCCCTCGGAGTTCCTGCATCCTTCTGCAGCAGCTGGAGCTCCAGAGGTTAACTGAGGGTCCAAGCAGCTCCTTAGAGGCACAAGGGGACAATTCCTGCTTGGTGGCCCTGGCCACGGCAGGGGTGGCACAAAGCACTGCTTAGGGCCTTTCTTTCAGGATAAGCTGATGCCTTGGGAAGGCTGGCCTGGAACAGAGACTGGACAGAGCTGGAGAATAAAGCAGATATTTATTGAAAGGCCTTTAAGGGTACACCTTGAGCAGGACAAGAGCCTGGCCAGGGCTACACCCAAGGGTGGACTCAAAAGGGTCACAAAATGGTCAAACTGTCACGAGGTCTCTCACTTTTATAAGTTTTGTTCCATTTNATTCCATCACCAGTTTAAAATCGTGGAATCATGGAATGGTTTGGGTTAGAAGGGACCTTAAAAATCATCCAGTGCCACCCCTGCCATGGCAGGGACACCTCCCACTGTCCCAGGCTGCTCCCAGCCCCAATGGCCAACCTGGCCTTGGGCACTGCCAGGGATCCAGGGGCAGCCACAGCTGCTCTGGGCACCCTGTGCCAGGGCCTGCCCACCCTCACAGGGAACAATTCCTGCCCAAGATCCCATCTAAACCCACTCTCTTGCCATTTTAAGGCCATTCCTCCACGTCCCACCATTCCATCCCTTGTCCCAAGTCCATCTCCAGCTCTCTTGGAGCCCCTTTAGGCCCTGGAAGGGGCTCTGAGGTCCCCTTGGAGACTTCTGAACAATCCCAACTCTCCCAGCCTGGCTCCAGCACAGAGGTGTTCCAGCCCTCTGATCCTATTAGTGGCCCCCCTGTAACTGCAGTGGACTCATCATTTAATTTGACAGTTTTCAAACTGTACATCCTGTAACCTTTAGCAAAAAAACCCAAGACCCGACTGTCACGCTGAGGTCCTGGAAACGTCTCTCAAATAACATCAGAAATAATTGGAAAGCACAGAATTATAGTTTGCACAAAGGAAAAAAAAATAAATTAGGGTGTAGTGATCTGATTTTCTCAGTGTCAACATGAAGATCAGGGTCAGAAAACTGAGCCAAACATCCTCAGCTATCTTTTAATACAAGGGCCTTTTCTTCTTGTAGTGCTGCCACAGCAAAGCAGATGCTAGAAATTCTCACTCCAAAACTCTCTGCTTTCCATCCAGCTTTAAAGCTGTGGTGAGGTTCCAAGTTAAACTCACAAAGGAGAAAGAAATATGCTGGTGTTTGCATTGTAATATGAATTTTCCATTGAAGATGTGGTTGAATTAGCAGTTCATTTTTTAACTATTCCTTTAATTTGCTCCTTGTGGTGGAACCCTTTTTTTTTTCCCCCTCTCTATAAAAGTCATGCCTCAGTCCTGTGCCTTTTGAGACAACTTGATGAAAATTTTTTAAAGGGAAGGGAATTGTCTAATTAAATGTCTGTAAAGGGGCTGTTGGGCTTCATTTGGGTGGAGCAAAAACAAATAAGAGAAAATGCGGAGGTGCTGCTGATTGAAAGTGGACATACCCACCTTGTTCTCAACCAGGGGCAGGAATATTAAGGTGTTGGAAGTGACTCCAAGTCTAGACATCCATTATAGGTTTTGTATTTTCAGCCCCTCTTTTAACTTGTGCCTGGAGTGTGTGTTCACACACTGGGACATTTAAAGCAAAGCAGAAGGAAACATTTTTTTTCCTCCCTTTTTTCCTCCTTAGCACGTGGAAAACAAAGAGAATTGTGTGGTTTTTTTCATTATAAACCTGCCCATGTTTTAGTTACCTCCCAGGGGCTGAGTTTTAGGGCTTCTGCCGTGGGCTTTCAAATCCTGGGAAGCACGAATCCATTTGGACATTTTGAATTGTGGATCTTTTTCCAGGAGCTAATTCATAAGGAGTTCCAGGCTGGTGACTGCTCTGTAGCTGGACAATCACTGCTGAATTTTTAATCTTAATGTCAGCCTTGGCCACTTGGAATTCGTGAGAGGGACAAATGCAACGCATGATCCCTTTTTTTAATGGAAGGCAGGGGAAAACAAGGCAGGTTTAGGCATCCTGGAAAGAGGGAAAACTGCAGGAGGAAACACAGAGAGGTGGCAGCAGACTGAGATTCTTGAAGCTGAGCTGAAAAGATGGAGCAAAGCTCCAGAGCAAGGCTGTGGATTTGGAAAAACTGGGAGCAAAGCTGGCTTTTCCCTCTGTTTGCAACAGCAGTTGTCTGCCTCTACAAAGCAGGAGACAAAACTTCCAACCTGTCCCATCCCAGGAAAAGCTAGGACAGACATCCTGAGTGCCAAGGCAGCGTGGAGAAACCTCAGGTGCTCTGTGCAGACCCTGGGAAAACGAAACTTTCAGCTGCCTTTAGTGAGGGTGAGGATCTTTAGAAACAGAAGCAATTGTTGGAGACTTAGTGAAAGCCCCAACAAACCTTAAAAAAAAAACCCAAAACATCCAGAAGATGCTTTCCCAGGCTGTGGGAACGATGCTAGACAGGAACTCACCAAACAAGACTCTTTAGTGATGCCTGGATAAAGTTCCTGGGGGTTCTGTTTTTCTTGCCTAAGGCAGCACCAGAGGGAGCCCAGATGAAGCCGTCTGGGTGGTTTGACTGGGTATTTTCACAGGTTTGGGTTCTTTACAGCTCCACTTACAGTCTGCACTTCACAGATGTTTAAAAGTTTCCTGCAATCTGCAACGCTGCTTCGGGAGCTTTCTCCCCAAAGAAATAGCTGTGCACACTCAGGAAGCTTTCCTTGACCCGACGGCACTGGAGATTTTAAAGGATTCTTGAATTCAGATTGTGCTTGAAAGTTTTTCCCCTTTCTCAGTGTGCAGTTGGCAAAGAGGAGTGTGAAGGGAGAGCCAGACTGACCTTATGCCAGGAGCACAGAAGACTTTTAACACTCCTTAACAACTTTTTAACTGTTTTTGAACAGCACTCTTTCAGCCACTGCTGCCACAACGTTTAACCTGGGAAGAAGCAAGACAATGCTTTAAAATGTGTGAAAGCACCAGACAGTGCAGCAACTTGTGAAGTGAAAAATATCACTGCCAGGTTAAAAGTAAGTTTTTCAAAAGAAACATCTGCTACCTTTTCTATCATCTGTTCTAAGGGATGGAAGTTTCTGCATTTATAACTATAAATAAGTATAAATAGGTGTACATAGCCTAAAACAAAATACAGCCTCTTTTGCTTTCAAAACTTCATCCATGTTTCTGATGCATTTGAACACTATCCAAATCCATTACGTCTTAATTTAAACTAGGTCAATTATACTTCCCTAGCCAAAATAAAAATTGGTATCAAAATTCTCAGATAACTTTGGCCCCTGAATGCCACTCAGAACCACCTCAGAAGCCTCTGGTTCTGCATCCTCCTTTCAAGTGTCTGTCCATTCCTTCTGAACAGTTAGAAAGGAGATTTTCAAGAGCTTTTTTCTGATGGATATCCCTGATTTCTGGGACTGGAGAAGTGTTGAAGGCTGGCCACTCTCCTGGCAGTGCCTCTTCAGCTGCATTTCCTACCCAGGAATCCTCCTCTGGCCCTTGTAGTCCATAGGTTCAGCTCCAAACCCTCTCATATCTTATTTTCTCCCCTCAGAAAGCTGAACCTCGATTATGTTTTGTTTTAGTGCAACTCTGAACACGAATGATCGTTTCCAACTGGTCCTGCTGTCACCAGAAGCAAACGGTGCCCTCGTGCCTGGTGATTTTGGCATTATTGGACTGCAAAGAAGCAGAGCTGCTCTCAGGGGCTGCAACTTCAGCCCAAGTGGAGAGAAAAGCTCAAGGGCTGGAGATTTTTAACCAATTAAGCTCCTGATCCAGCATCCAACCTCATGTGCACTTTATGCATCTCCTTGCTGAACAAGAGGCAGAAGGTTGTGACCCTCTCCACTGAGGGTCCACTAAAAATCACACGGGTATCAATTTGAATTCAAGCACTGTTTTTTTTTTCTGTGACTCTTAGGTCTGGACCAGCCATAATTATGTTCTTAAGATTTTAGTGAATTCGTGGCTTTATTGCTACACGAGGTGCATTTTCTCCTTGCCATAGACGGGATTTTGGGAGCAGCTTTGTCAGCTTTGCAGATCTGAGCCTTTTACAGCCAGCATTTAAATCAAGAGAAATGAGAGCTATGAACTTAAATGTGTATTTTGAGTTTAATGGAAACCAAATGGATATATATATATAAAAATATATAAATATATACATGTTTGGGGATAAATGTTTCCCTAGAAATGTCAGGTTAGAGATCCAATGGTGCATGAGGTGGGGCAGGGTTCATTTCCTGAATGGTTCTCTGTGCACTGAACCCACACGCAGGAACTTGTTTTGGTCAGATTTTCCTCCCCACATCTTTTGTATAATTGAAAACTTGCTCTATCTAAACTCAGTCTTCCATAACACAAACACCTCATTCACACCAGTTCTCTCTCGTTTTTATCTGCCTCATCTTTTTAAGCACTCTTTGTCTGGTCCTATCCTTCCTGAAGGTGCAGTACCTCAAGTAGAAAGGAATAGATTGGTTATTCCTGGTGGTCTTAGAGGAATTTTCCAGGTAATGACAAAAAAAGGGCAAAATCAATGTTGGTACTAGGGTTTGGATTATAAATATATATATAC